>APFE030450472.1:0-40051 GCA_000404065.3 Pinus taeda | reverse complement strand
CATCATAATGCCAACAATCTCCCCCTTTGGACTTGATGGCAACAACACCAAATCACTCTCCCCCTTTGACATCAAGGGCAAAGGGTGGACCAAGATATTCTCTTCCCAAGATGAGAATTCTATTCAGTATATACTCCCCCTGAGTATCTACCGAAGTCTTTGAATGAGCTCCCCCTTTGTATATGCCAAGGTGTACCAATCTGTCCATGCTCCTCCTGAATACCTGCTGAAATCTCTGCTTTGCTGAAGAGTGTTGTTCATGCTCCCCCTGACTGTAAGCAAGGTCTACGAAAAGGTGTTCTATAAGAAGAACATGACTCTATACATCATACAAGACCTTCCTAGCACCAAATACTCATACATACATCCATCTCCCATCCAAGTGGGACTTGACTCATTTACCCAACCAAGTGGGGATACATCAAAAGTTTACACATGATAAAGTAAGAACATTACATCATCCATCCCAAGCATAATGGGGAAACCAACTTAGGCCGTTACATGACCTTGACACCATATAAGAAAAAGATACATGACATAGAGATGACATATTTAAAAACAAGACTTATGAAAGTCACCAACAACTGATAGTAGCAGCAACTGTCAATCATCATTCATATCAGCAACCAAGGTTTCCTTCTATTCTCCTTCTGTACTTGATCTACCTGAAGTTAATAACAGCTATGAACCAGAACCAAGAGCTTCTAAGATAATGCCAACAATTCATTATTAGAAGATTATCTGCTCCCCCTGCAGCTGTGTCAGATGGTCTCTATCATCCCCATATCGGACTCTTCTCACTCTGAGTCTGGCTCACTGATTTCATTCAAACCACCATATACGCGACTATATCCACATAAACAAGCGTATATACGCGTATACTCTTTACTAAAATCGCGTACAACTATTTCCGGATCAGTGACCTGCAAATGTCCTGTACCAAGGTATGTCTACATATAGAAACCTTTTGAACAACATCATAAATCATTCACATTATATCATATTTGAAAAACACCATAGTCATCACCATCAAGATCTGCATGACCATCCATGTAACACTACGCAGGAATATCCCTCATCTGATCAACATATGTGAGAATCAACCTATCATCATATATCAATCTCATGTCTCCAACAATGCAACTTTAAGTAATCATGCATGTATTCAGCACTATGTATCTTGAGCACAAGATTACTTGTCAAGGCTTCTTTATATCATCAACATCAACAATCCTCATCCACATGATCACCAAGTACCATAGGAATCCTGCATCATAACTGTATTATATGATCTTCATGAGAGACTTCATCATCATGTAATGACGTTGTGTATTCAAGCTTTGTACTTCTCCTTATCATGTAAGCATCATATATGCACCATCAATCCACAAATATGATCTGAACATCAACTATGTAACCCTAGGAATCATATGAGATTTTATCATGGACAACTCATAACCACATCATGGAAAGATATATCATTTAACCATATAAGTATCATCATCAAGGACTATTAACCATAATGCCAACAATGCTTTGTTAAGGGCATTTGCTCCCCCTCAACAAGTGCCATATGTTTACTGTTAGATCTGATCATGCATATATCAGCAACAAGTATCAAGACATCATCATCATCAAGTTAGGATCAAAATACTTCTTAAACACGTATCAAGACATTTCCACACATCCTCAATAGACTGTAACTATTAACCGATAGAGCAAATAATGGACTGAAACATATCAGATACTTTTTTTGAGCCTGTCCCCACTGCCTTTCCTCAAATTGACATATACGCGACTTTGCAATGTATAACTCACGTATATACGTGACTTCTCTTCATGAAACTTGCATATGAGATTTAGGACACTGAAGATCAACACTTTCAGCTCCCCTTGAGTCTGTTATGTCTGTGCTGTGCTGAGTATCCTGTGTTGTGCCACATCTTTCTGACTGAACTTCCTTCTTCTTCCATATCTTCAAGTGTGATGATGATTTCTCCTTTTGGTGTGATGTCCGTACTTTGTTCCTACAATCCCTTGCTATATGTCTGTCACGCAGAATTGGTCGATCTTGCAGACAAGACAGACCTTCCTAGAATCTAATGAAGACCTAATGACAAATAAACCAACTAGACACTATCTTTCTCTAAATGCGCTTTATAAATAATGGCAAACAAATGTGTTTAAGGGCCTACCTCATGTCCAACGCAAGTTTGGAGATGCCTTCGCTCCTTTGATCCGTAAGTTCCTTCATCACAAACCTGCAAGCACAAACAAGGAAAACAATTAAATAGCACCTAAATATCCAATATTATAAAACATATTTAACATGAAAGTCAAGGAGTCCATGAAGCAAATAGCATAAGATACTTGTTGAGAAAAATGAGCTTGATTGTATTAATTCAAAAGAAAATAACCTTACAACCTTTGCCTTGATGCTGTACAAGCTCCTTCCAGGGTCCAACAAGAAGTCTCCTCTACTTTGACAAGCTTCACTCACTCCCTAAAGGGGCCAAAAAGGTATGTGATCTCTCCTCTTAAGCTCAAATAGGAAGTCTTGATTTCACTAGCATTTACCCTCAAAAGTTCAGCTTCTAACCTCCCTGGCCACTGACCCAATGCCTCAATTTATAGTGCAATGGAGATCAGTTACCAGCTCCTCCTTCAAAGGGATAGAGTCCCTCCTTCAAAGGGATAGCTCCTCTCAACAAGGGATTAGTTCCTCCTATGATGGGATGCATGAACCACTTGGAGCGAACAATCCACGTAACAAATGCTTCTAGAAAACTCTAGAATTAACCCAAGATGAGTCTTTTAAGATAAAGATTGCGCCCTTTGACTTTTACAGGGGTACGCACCTTCCCCTTTACATACAGAGCGTACAAGTACGCAGATTCCTTGAACAAAAGGTGCGGGCCTGCAGGAAAAAGTAAGAGAAAGTGCGGAACCAGAGTTACATTGCTTTTTTGATGTCTTTCTCTCTTTTCTCAAGCTTGTTTTGAAGAGCTGAGGTTTAAGACTTGCTTAGGAAGCTGGTATAGGTGGTGATAGACCTACACCGACTGCAAATAATCAAGGTGACGATATTTTTGTGTAACAGTCCTGTTGTGCAAAGCTCAGCTTATCAGTATCAACTGTACCCTGGATATACTTATCAGCAACCTCAACAACCCTAGTTTGGTCCGGTTAATCCTAGCTTTCCAGGAGGATATAATATCCCAAATGCAAATCCAATTCCAAGTTATGTTGGATATCCTCCTCCTGGGGCTGGTCTTATGACCTAAGGTTTTCGAGACCCTAACCGTCAGTTACCATTTATAGCAACTTTGGATTTACCTGATTTGTCGTGCCTTAAGAATGATCTAATTAATTATCTTCCATTTTGGCCACCAATGCAAAATAAGTTGCCCAGTGATATTTGAAAGTTTGAGGGTAAGTCAGGAGAGGATCCGTCAAACCATGTGATGACTTATCACCTCTAGTGTGCATCTAATTTCATTATCGATGATTCAATTCACTTACGTCTTTTTCAACGCACTCTGATTGGTCTTGCTGCCAAATGGTACATTGAGTTACCACGAGGCTCTTTTTACAATTTTAGTCAGTTAGCCACTTCCTTCTTAGCTCATTTTTAGTTTCTTGTCAGATACGACAATGGCACGGAATTACTAACTTCATTAAAATAGTCAACGTCCACATATATTTCAGATCATATCCATGAATGGCGACGTAGATGATGTTTAGTGAAATTTTTTATTCTGGATCAAATTTTGGCAGAATGGTTTGTTATATCATTATTACTTACAATCACTGAGGATGTAGCTAAGGCAGGAGTTGTTACTATAGAGCAAGTAATTGCTCAGGCTTAGTACCTTGACCTCATCTATACGCAGTCAGGTACTTTACACGAAAAAATCCCTGACCTTCCAAAACATAATCAAATAACTGCAGCTCCTTCAAGGTCTCATGCTGTTGATGGTATGATTGGTTCAGTTAGTACCAAAACCAAGAAGAAATCTTCAAATAATTCTTATCCTATTATAACTTTACCAAATTCCCCAATAGGAGACTCTTCCGCTAAAATTCCTGCCAATATCCATGTCGTAGAATCATCTATGGCCAAATCAAAATCCAGCGGTAAAAAGAAGGGGAAGAAGAAAAATAAACAAAACTCAAAAGAGAAATCAGATAAAAATGAATCTATTGACGAGAAACATAAACCTCACTATCCTTGTCTCATCTGTGACGAGGAGAATTTTATAAGAGACTGCCCACATCGAGCTGGGGTTGCGAAAATCATAAAAGGTTCTCAAACACCTACTGTCTTGAAGGATCCTTTTCCTAGTCAAGATAGTAATATGATTGGTTCTTCCTCAAATGCCTTAGAAGAACCCATTATGATGATGTCCCATGTCAGGATTGCGACGTGATCGCAAGATTATGGTAGTAAAAGTCCTGTTGGTGGTAAGGAAGTAGAATCTTCTAATTCAAACCCATCAACTTCAACTCCTTCTGGTTCTGATCCGCTACAGATCGAGAAACCTAACCCCAACTTAGTAATCAAACTGCCTGCTAAAGGTATACTTCGGAAGTCAGCTTCCAATCCACATGCGAGAGTAGCTCAGAATTATAACATTGTTGAAGACTTAGCTGTTTCCCCTTTAGCAATGTCAGCTTTGGAGGTGCTACAATCATGCCCAACACAACGTAAATTACTATTTTCGGCTATAGGAGCTGTTGATATTCAAGATTCGAACCTTATAATCTTCGATTTAGAGAATAATACACCTCACCTACCTCATCAAATGGCTTTCCAAATTCCAGTGTTAGTCAAAAACAAACCTTGCTTTAGGACTGTGATTGATGAGGGAGCTTCTACATGTATTATGTCGATCCAGTGTTGGAGATCGCTTGGTTCTCCTACACTCAATCAATCCCCGATGATTCTAAAGGCTTTTGATGGCCGAAGGTTTCATCCTTTTGGCCTTTTGCAGGATTTACCTATAGGGGTTGAAGGAAAAACTGTAAATCTATATGTGGAAGTGGTTGATGCCCCTCTAGATTACAACCTTCTCTTGGGTCACAGTTGGTCTTATGCTATCATTGCTATTGTTTCATCGGTCTTTCAGCTTATCAAGTTTCCTCATAATGGAAAGATCATTACAATAGACCAGTTGACTTATTTTTCATCCGACCCAGCCTCTTCTGATAGTATTCAACATGTCGGAAAAATAGTTATCGCTTACAAGGATATTGGGGTAGGTTTGATTAAAGATTTTGGTTTATTAGGAGCTTTTTCATTTCCTCCCCCTAATGTATCACCTCCTTTTGAAACTATTCATATGATTTCATCAAACACCATCACTTTTGATGATCCTTGGATCGTACCTTCCGATTCTGAGGTGGAGTCATTTGGCAACGCCATGCCTTTGAGTCCCTTTGAAATTGCATATCAGGTCGTACAGTCATTTTCCAACTCTTGTTCAACCAAAATCGATCCAATGAATGTGGTCCATGGGGAATCACTTTCAATATCAACCTCAGATTCAACAACATTTTCTGATCCTGTTCACACTGATGAGCAGATTCACAAACTTTTGTCTGTTGATGATTTACCCTCGGAAGATCTTCATCATCGATCTTCATTTTTACCTGAGCTTGAACATTTTGAAAATGATTTTTCATCTATTTTAACCATTGATTATGTTAAACAACCACAAAATCTATTGCAACATCCTAATTCTGAGTTGAATTTGGGAAATATTTCTCGAATGGTTCCTATTTACATTTAAGTTAAACCCGGAATTATTGAAAACATTCATATAGGTGCTTCCTGTATGGACGATGAAATCCAAACTTATAAAGCCCTATTTCAAGAATTCCATGACGTGTTTGCCTGGTCATATGAAGAAATGCTAGGAATTGATCCATCAATTGTTGTCCATGAAATTAAAACTTACCCGGATGCTAAACCTATCCAGCAACGTTTGTGTCAAATACATCCAAGAAAAGCTGCTGCTATTAAAGTTGAAGTTGAGAAATTACTTCGAGCAGGTTTCATTTATCCAATTCCCTTAACGGATTGGGTATCAAATATTGTTCCTGTTAACAAAAAGCAAAGAACGATAAGAATATGTATTGATTATAGGGATATTAATCGAGCTTGTCCTAAAGACAATTATCCAACCCCCTATATCGATCAAATCATTGATGATTGTGTCACCAGTGAAATGTTCTCCTTTATGGATGGTTTTTCCGGTTACAATCAAATCAACATACTCCCTGTTGATCAACCAAAAATGGCTTTCATTTGTCCATGGGTGACATTTTCTTATTGAAAATTGCCTTTTGGATTGAAGAACGTCGGAGCAAATTTTCAAAGAGCTATGTCTTATGAATTTCATGACATCAAGCACATTCTGTAGCCTTATCTCAATGATTTACCTACCCATTCATTACGTAGAGCTGATCATCTCACTCATTTACAAGCAATCTTTATGAGATGTAGGCATTATCAAATGAGGCTGAATCCACACAAATGTGTTTTCTGTATAGAAACGGGTCATTTACTGGGTTTTGTTGTTTCAAAAGCTGGCATTCGTGTCGATCCCTCGAAGGTTGAAGCTATTGTCAAATTACCTCCTCCTTCAACTCTTCGCCAACTCCAATGTTTGCAAGGGAAAGCAAACTTTTTACATCATTTCATTCCTAACTACGCTGAGATAACGAAAGGTTTTACCAGGTTGTTGAAACAGAGCACTCCATTCTTTTGGGATGAGATAGCTGACAAATATTTTGATGCATTTAAACACATGTTGACCCATGCACCATTATTGCATTCTCCTTACTACAACCAGGATTATTTCTTGTACCTCGCTGCTTCTCATTCCACCATTGGGATGGTTTTAGTTCAGGAAGATGAATTCAACAGTGAACATGTTATTTACTATCTTAGTCAAACTCTAAATCCGACTGAGCTTAAATATTCGCATGTGGAGAAATTGGCCTTGGCAGCTGTTCAAGCTGTCCAAAGATTTCATCACTATATCTTATTACACAAAACCAAAGTAATTTCTGACTGTAACCCTATGATGTATCTTTTGACCAAACAATTTCTAGGGGGCAAGTATTCCAAACGAATAGCTATCCTACAGGAATTTGACTTGGAATTTGAAAAAGCCAAGGCAAAGCAATCATTGGTTTTTGCAGAACTGATGTGTGATTTCCTGTGTACCGATACTGAAACTGTGGTGGAAGAACCCATTGCAGATGAATCCTTGTTTCTTATTAGTACTCTTGATCCATGGTATGGAGATATAATTGTCTATCTCCAAACCCAATATTTTCAGCCTAAAATCTCATGATCTCAGCGAAGGAAAATACGTTTCCAATCCCAACAATACAATATTATTGGAGATACACTCTATCGTCGTGGGGCAGATTTTGTTTTCCGACATTGTCTAACTCATGAAGAAGCTGAAAAGGTTCTTAATGACTGTCACTCTAGAGCATGTGGTGGTCATATGTCTGGGTATGCCATAGCCCAAAGGATATTGCATGTTGGTTATTTCTAGCCATCCTTATTTAAAGATTGTATCTATGCAGTCCAGAAATGCCACAATTGTCAAATTTTTTATTGTAAGATGCGTGCTCCACCTGCTCCTCTCCACCCTATAATTGTCGTTGTTCCTTTCGCAAAGTGGGGTATCGACTTTATTACATGTAACCCTCACTTAGCCAGGGGGCATGCGTATATCATCCTTGCGGTAGATTATTTTACTAAGTGGGCTGAGGCGATGCCTACATTTTCGACAGACGGAACAACTGTTGCAATTTTCATTTTCAATCATATAATTGCTAGATTCGATGTTCCTCAAGTGATTATTATTGATCATGGAATTCATTTTCGAAACATCATGATGACTGAACTGACAGATCAACTTGGCCTGCATCACGATAGTTCTACTCCATATTACCCACAGGCTAATGGTCTGGTTGAAGCAATCAATAAAGTTCTAGTCATTATGATCCAACGAATCATTGGTATTCATAGGTTGAACTGGCATAACATGTTATTCTCAGCACTTTGGGCATATCGAACCTCAGTAAAAACATCAACTGGTTTCACTCCTTTTCAACTGGTCTATGATTTGGAAGCAATGTTACCCATTGAATGAAAAATTTTGTCATTGCAAATAGCCATATAATTACTCCCAGCCACTTCCGAAGAGGAGATATAATGGTCTATCTCCAAACCCAATCTTTTCGGCCTGAAATTTCATGATATCAACGAAGGAAAATACGTTTCTGATCCCAACAATACAATATTATTGGAGATACACTCTATCGTCATGGGGCGGATTCTCTTTTCCGACATTGTCTAACTCATGAAGAAGCTGAAAAGGTTCTTAATGACTGTCACTCTGGAGCATGTGGCGGTCATATGTCTGGGTATGCCACATCCCAAAAGATATTGTGCGCTGGTTGTTTTTGGCCATCCTTATTTAAAGATTGTATCTATTCAGTCCAAAAATGCCACAATTGTCAAACTTTTGATCGTAAGATGCGTGTTCCACCTCCTTCTCTCCACATTATAATTGCTGTCGGTCCTTTTGCAAAGTGGGGTATCGAATTTATTACATGTAACCCTCACTCGGCCGGGGGGCATGTGTATATCATCCTTGCGGTAGATTATTTTACTATGTGGGCTGAGGCGATGCCTACATTTTTTCCAGATGGCAGAACTTCAGTAATTTTCATTTTCAATCATATAATTGCTAGATTCGGTGTTCCTCAAGTGATTATTACTGATCATGGAAGTCATTTTCGAAACATCATGATGACTGAACTAGAAGATCAACTTGGCCTGCGTCACGATAGTTCTACTCCATATTACCCACATGCTAATGGTCTGGTTGAAGAAATCAATAAAGTTCTAGTCACTATGATCCAACGAATCATTGATATTAATAGGTCGAATTGGCATAACATGTTATTTTCAGCACTTTGGGAATATTTAACCTTAGTAAAAACATCAACTGGTTTCACTCCTTTTGAACTGGTTTACGGTTTGGAAGCAGCGTTACTCATTGAATGCGAAATTCTGTCATTGCAAATAGCCATAGAATTACTTCGAGCCACTTCTGAATAGGATAAACGTTTGTTGTACTTAGCTCAGCTAGATGAGAATCGACGTGATGCTGCATTAGCAATCGAAGCTCATGCCAAACGAATAAAAGCTCAGTATGACAAAAATGTTACCCATCGTAATTTTTCGGAAGAAGACCTAGTTTTACTATACGATCAAGCAAATGATAAGCTAGGGGCTGGAAAATTTGTACCTATGTGGCATGGTCCTTATATTGTTAAGCGAAAGTTGGCAAAAGGGGCCTATGAATTGGTAGATTTTGACGCTGTCTCTTTAGGTAGACCCAGAAATGGGCTTTATCTGAAAATATATTATGCTTAAAATTTGGTGTGGAGATTTTTATTAGAATAGTTTTCTTTCTAGTTGGTGTGTTTTAGATTATGAAATGGTGCCTAGTTTAGAGAGTGCTTTTATCATTATTCCTGCTTATCTTGATTTTACTCTTGATATTGCAGATGTTGACCTCTCTTCGAACATACATTGGTTTTGTTGATGGCGCTTGTCGTAGTACATGGAACATTTCTTCCGCGGCTTGGGTTATCTATTCACCCTCTGATGAGTTAGTATCTATGCATGGGGTAAGCCTCGGTCAAACAACGAACAACATTGCAGAGTATAGTGCAATGATTGAGTTATTATCTGAATCCATTTCATTTGGGATTCAGAGTTTGATTGTTAGGTTAGATTCTGAACTTGTTGTATTACAACTTAACAGAGTTTATGCCATTAGAAATCCAGTGTTATTAAGATTATTTTTTAGAGTTCGTCTCTTGGAACGTGAATTTGACTACATCAAATATCAGCATAATCCAAGATATTTAAATACATTAGCAGATGCAGTTGCTTTTCGAATGTTAAATAGAAATTTGAAATAATCAAAACAGTAAATTTTAAAAACATTTCATAACATGTTATACAAGATAGCTAGTAATAGTGATATATCATAGCATAGAAGTGTGCCAAATATACATCGTCTTCGATCATAGGTTAAAAAACACCTTATGATCAGCAAAAATGATAGTACAAAAAGACATAAAATGTTGTATGATTCTACAAAGGCGATCATCCTATCACTAATGATGATCATGGTAAGAAACCACTACTCGAGCCACCCTAGAAAGGAACCTCCTAAAAGGTCCTGGACCCCAATCACGTAACACTATAACCTAAGTTGAATATCATCTATGATAGTCTCTGGAATGTCTGCTGTCAAACGCTCTAGATGATTCTCCAATTCGGTTAGGGTCTCTGTAGATGGGTCCTGTGGGGCTAGTGCTGTGGCAGTTGGGTGTCTTCTCTCATAGGGCTGGAGAGCAGCTGGTCACCGTGGACTCACATCTGCATTTAAAACTTTTTACTGTCAGTTTTGGACAATTTAAAAAACAAAAAAATATAGTTAAAGATTTAGAAAGTGTTGAAAATGATTTTACCTAAATCATCCCATTGCTCTCCTAGTGGAAGAGCCATGTCTGGATCACCACGATAATCCATCCCAACATATGGAAAATCCTAAATCACAAAAATTTGGTTTCTCAACCAACGAAAATACTCAGGTGGAAATCGAACAACCTCTGAACCCTCCTTAGGATGACGGGCCATCACTGCAACCCAGCGCATAATCCTAGGCTCTCGAGGAAGTCCATCCTCAATAGAAAGCTACTGTGGGACCAACATAGGGACCCTCTCTAGACCAAAGCTCACAACTAGGAAACCATATTAAAAGTTTTTTAGTTGTCCGTTCTTTGCTCTAGTCAATTGGCCTTTTACAATCGCCAACACAGCCTCGCACTAGTTGAAGATGGTGCCTCGGTAACAGTCTACTTCCATTCGCATCTGGGATCCGGTAAGTACATGTAATGCTACGCTCCCGCATAGTTTGGTGACAGTAAATGAAATAACTTTAAGTTCAGGATGGGAGATAGTTTTAATATCTATCTATTTGTCCTCTGTTTGGTCATTGCAAAACTCTAATCGGAGACTAGCGACAGACTGGCCACCTGGCCTAGTCCCGAATAGAGATAATTGTTTGCCTCTCTTGGGCAAACTAGTCAAGAAGTATATGTCCTCTAGCTCGATTTCGAGCGGTGGCCACCAATAATGAAACACTAGTCCTGTGTGCTCCACCTGTCTACCAGCCATTGCAAGAAGTCTACTTGAGTTCGCATGCCGGGTATGGCCCAAAATTTAAATAATTTGCATGCTTTTAATGCTCGTATTGAAGGTGGATGAATTAATATGGCTAGATCCACATCTTCGTGCTCCCATTCCCACCAAATGAGCATTTTGTATATCCTACATTGCAAAAAAGGCAGATTAGAACATTTTAGTTCAAAAATTTTGGGCGAAAATGGAAAAAAATGAAGTTTTAAAATGTATTTTGTGGGGTCCGCACCCACTAGTTAGGGACAGTGCTTAGGTCCACACTTGTCCTTAAGAGCAGGTGCGGGATCCCGAATTTTTCCTTTGTACGAAAAAGTCGGGGTCCGCAGGGGTTGCATGTTGCACATGTGGACCCCCGCGAGTGGTTTTTTAAACAAAATTTTCATTAAAAAATCAATTTTTAAAGCCCTAAAATGAAAACTAAATGGTTGAAATGCAAGATAGGGATGATGTGGATTACCTGGAGCTAATGGTTTTCGATTCCAACGGTTGGATTTTCTGCAATCTTCATAGGAAGTTTCTTACCCAAAAGCTCTTATTTCTCACTCTGAAGTCAAATGGTAAAAATGAATTTACAAAAGCCCTTTTTTATAAGCTTTTTTGAATAAATGAATTTTTAATTTGTTTATTTTTCCCTTTAAAAAGGTAACTGTTTGATGCATTTTTATTTCGTTTAAATAGGTATGAGTAATTTTTTGAGTTTTGTGTAGAATATTGGATTTTTAGGGATAATTGATCATTTTCAATGAAAAACATTGGAGTCCTCTTTAAGCTCTTTTCTGACTCGTAAAATATGAAAAGATTGATGAGTTTTTCCTTTTTAAACTCATTAAAACAGAATTAAAAGGATGGTCCACTTACAACTCTTTTCTGACTGTATAAACATGAAACAATTGTCGGACTTTTTTCGTTTCAAGTTCGATATTGGTAATAAAACGACGTGTCTTTGATCGCTTTTTTACTTTTTCAGATCAGGGCCACTAATTATGAAAATTACTCCTTGATCGCAATGGTCAAGCGATTCTCTCAAGTATTATTTTATACTTTTTCGGGCCTGGGAGACACAAATTTATGAAAAAGGACATCCATGGAGTTTCTGACTCCCTAAAATTGAAAAACACCGAGTTTTTCCTATACTGGACTCATTAAAATTCAACAGTAATGGACCTGTTCAATCTAAACAGGAATGGACCACTCCTTCTTAGGGTTCGAATTTTAAACTAAGTTGGACTCATCCAAAGGATGAGCTTATAACCAAGCAAATGTTATCCTCCTCAAGCTTTTCAAAAATAAAGAGGTACTTGTGAGAAATGGTGAGGGAAAAGAGAAAAAAATGAACCCGTTTGTTGTACTTTGTGTTTTAGAAAAGTAGTTAACCACCTCTTGAACACGACACTTTTTGTTCACCTAGGTTGGGAAATCCTTTGCCTAACATTTAATCAAACCATATTGAAAGTCTTCAGCCGGTTTCTGGGTATTAGCTCTGGGTCAATTGTCACCAAACCATCTGCAGTGTCGTTATGTGTTTAGGAGGTCAATTCAAATAAACCATTCATCTGCAAAATATTTGTCATCCATTTTGACCATCCTTGAGTTAGTCCTTGCCGAACATATGTCTTTAAACTTTATCTATGATTTTGTGTTGTGGGCTTGCCTACGATGGATCGCTTTCTATTGACTTCAGCTCATTATATAGAAAGATGATCTAGAAATTGTCAATACCTTGGAATCTGCATGTCTCAATGGCAGGTTTCTCGCCTTTGACGACAGGTTGCATCATTGACCTTCGATTAAAGGATTCTGTGATGTGTTCAACATCGACTCATTTATTCACATTTCATGGATTGTACTGAGTAATTTGAGAGCCATTGACATTACTGGTGGTTTCTCTCACACTTGTTAATAGTTTACATCATTGACTGGTAATCAAGTGGTTTCTACCATGTTCGACTTCGACACATTCATTCACATGGATAGAATCGTACTAGTTAGGGAAGTAGAAATCAAGACCTTGGATCTAGTTTCCACCATCCATGCTGTGAGGAATTTCATTATTCATTATACAGTGGACTATTCATAAACAGATGGTTGTGCCCATACTGTGTCTACATATGTCTATACTCATGATGTATTACAAAATCATTCCTGTATCAGAGCTATTTAGTTAGTTTTCTAGTCAGTTTTGATCTAAGTATGGGAATGCCTACCTCAGCGATGATATGTTCACATATATATCTTTTGTATTGAATATTTTTACAAGTTCTGACTGGGCTATCCACAGGATGATCCTTGAAATGATAAATTACTTCACTCTTCTTAGATGAAAAATGATATCCTCATCTATTACAGACTTTGCACTTTAGGGGGCAATCTGTTGCACAAAAATTCTCACCTTGACATTCTGCAATCTGTGTGAGTCTATCACCACTCATACTTTCCTCCTTTGCAAGTCTTAAACCTTAGTTCTTCATGTCAAGCCTTGAAAATAAGAGAAAGCCCTTAAAAGTCTCTAAAACTCTGGTTCTGCACTTTCTCTTAGCATTACCTGCAGTCCCGCACCTAATGGTCATGTCCCCTGCGCACCTGACCTCCTGTCTCTATGTTATGGGTGCGGACCCATGTAAAAGTTAAAAAGGCACAAGTACATTCTTAAAAACTCACTTTGAGTCATTTCTGGAAGCTTCTAGAGGGAATCTTGAGGTGGCAAATTTGCTCCTTAAAGGTTCATGCATCCCATATCTTAAGGAGCTAACCCCTTGATGTGAGGAGCTTATCCCTTTGAAGGAGGACTCTATCCCTTCATAGGTGGACCTGTAACCTCCTTCCTTTGCACTATAAAATGAAGCATTGGGCTGGTTACTTGAGAGGTTGAAAGCTGAATATTTTTGAGGTGAAATGCTATTGGAACTTAGTCTTCCTAATTGCGATTTTGAGAGGAAATGTTACATACCTTTTGATCTCATTTGGAAGAGTGCGAGGCTTGTCAAAGTAGAGGAGATTCTTGTTTGGACCTTGGGAAGAGCTTGTACAACATCAAGGCACCAAGGTTGTAAAGTTCTTCTATTTCAATGTTAATACAATCAAGTTTATTTTTCTCAATAAGCTGTGTTTTATGGTTTATTTTATGGATTCCTTGATCACCATGATGAACATGATTTATTATATTAGCTATGCAGGTGTTATTTGATGTGTGCTTGTTTGTGATTGTAGGTTCTCAAAAGGAAACTCTTTCAGACGGTTGGAGCATGGCTGCCACAAACTAGCGTTGGACATAAGGTAGGTTCTAAAACCTCTTTAGTTTTTATTAATGAATTGCAATATGTTTAGAGAAAGGTAGATTTGCTTGTCCTACTTGTTGCTAGATATCTTTGGATACTAGGGAGATCGGTATTGTCTGCAAAAACGATTTATTCGGCCAACAACATTCTCAACAAATAATTTTTTATCAGAGGCCAAAAGGAAAAGTATAAATTAATATTAAATCCATTTAGTCCAAAGGCCTTATCCAGTTCCAAAGTCCAAATTACTTCCATGACCTTTGATTCCTTTATCTCTTTGATTAAATATTGATTGTCAGATTTGGTGACAATTGACGAAATACATGCTAGAAACTCTTGACCTTGTTCTGGCTCTATATCTTTGTCTTTCATGTAAAGAACTGAAAATGAAGAAATGCCTCCTACTTTGTATCATTAAAAGAAGTCAATTTTTTCTTACATTCAGGCACGATTTCTCTTACCTTGTTTCGCATTTCCCTGGTCATGGCATGCTTATTAAAGAAGGTATTTTTTTGATAGCCCGCTTGAAACCACAAACTTATTGACTTCAATCTCCAACAATGTTCCTCTTGTCAACTTATTGAGTGATCCAAGTGGCTATGGATAGGCTCAAAATTAAAGTCTTTGGATTTTTTTGAGACCAGGTCTAGAAAGAAGATCTTGAAATATTGATTCCAATGGTGTAGACGAAACTCAGATCTTACTTCGTATGTAGAAGTTATTAATAGTCAAATTTCAAGTCAAAGGGAGCAGTACTTTTGTCACAAACTAGATTTGGAGGTTCACTAAATTTGACAGTCCAACTAAATCTTATTCAACCACTAAATTTGATGGCCACTAACTGAGCAAGAATTTGGCACTTATTGATGGCCGAAACTGGTCATAATGTCGCCTATTTAATTTTTCCAGTGACCCCTAAAAATTTGGCCGACGATTTTAACTCGATTTGTTTTAAAGATTAAAAGAAATAGTAATTATTGGTTGGCGGGCCACCAACCATGCCAACCCTCCAATAAATATAATGTATTATTATACATTGTGTTAGGGCTCGCGAGTTTCACCCTAATACCCCACCCAATAGGCCACCATATGTATCAGGGCTAGCAAGGAACAAACTCACCCATCCAACTAGTCGGCCCACCCAATGAGAAACATGTAATTCAATAAAAACATCGAAATAAAAAATTAACATGGCACAAAATAAAATCAATACCCACCAATTTGGGGAGGCCACGGGGTTGGAATCTGAGCCTAAACCCATGTATTCCATTTGACCACTAACAACCCATGGGCCTTTACGTTGTATAATTTTTCGCCACTCTAATATAAAAAACAAAGTTTATTGCTAAGCAAGCCAATGGAGGGATACAAAACCCATCACAAGAGGAACTGTGGAGTGGTGGAACCAGGACACAATGCAAGCATGATTTTTCAGATGGATATATTCCAGTGGAATATTCCTGTAGTAGAATCTTGAGGAATCTAGAAGGTTTCGTAGGGGCAAAATTTTGACTATGTAAGAAAGGTGCCAAGTTTATACTCATATAAAATGATTTTTTGTCTAGAGTCTGATGGTGTAGTTCATTTCTTCATTTGAGTAGCCATTTTTTTGTCCATCCTCATAAGAGAATCTTGTGTGGAATCTAAAATATTCCCAAGGAGCTCAAATTTTACCATGAAAAAAGGTGTTGTGTTTATACTCAAATTTCACGATTTTTCACTGGGAATCCAGTGTAGACAATTTTATGATATGGGCAACCCATTTTCACGCCATCCCTAGATTTGAAGGTATAAGGTGTATTTTTACTTGTATTCATTTGATTTTGCTAGGATGAATGAACATGCCTCTCCACTTTTAGAAAGGCTTGGACACATAATCCACATTGGACGAATTTGGTATCAAGTTTTATGTTCCATGTCTTTATGGTTTCCTTTGATTTTCTTGTTCTTTAAAGTGTATGCACATATGGTTTTCATGTTTTTTTTAGATGCAATTATGAATACATCAATAAAGTAAAAGATCTTGGATCAAGTTTGGTATCAGAGTGATTCTTTGGCTAATGTGACTTGTAAGTGTGAATGATAACTAGGAACAAGCTGCAAAAGGTGTGCAAGTAAACTTAATTCCATTGATACAAAAGCAATGTGTACATCATAAAGAAGGAAAATGGCAGATCATGATGCTCATCTGGAGGTAGAGAAATATTTCTGCAAATATTTTTACACCATGGCCAACAAAGTTAACAAATTGTTTGCATAATACATGAATACAGTGGAAAAGAAAGAGAATAAGAAAGAACTAGTAGAATATCATGCTTTTGTAAATCAAGGAGAAGAAGGAGACCCTCATGAACCCCCATATCCATATTCCAATGAATGCTCTTCTTCTTCATCATATCATTCTCATCATTCTAATAGGAAACATAGAAATGATTCTAAAAATCCTTTTCTTAAGTTGGATTTAAAGTTTCATTTTCCCATGTTTAACGGAAAATCCAATGTACAAAAGTTGAATAATTGGATTAGATAGATTGAAGTGTATTACCAGATTCAGTTGATTAAAGAAGATGAGGCCAAGATCCAGTTAGCATCTCTTCGACTGAGTTGCAATGCTCTTGTATGGTGGGAGAGTGAGCTTCAAATAGGTAGTAAACATGTGGGTAAACTCCTTTATTCCTAGTATGAATTTGTTTATGCTTTAAAAGGACAATTTTATCCATTAGAAAATTGGCAGAAATCCATGATAGAATGAACACATTTGAATCAAGGAAAATGTCAATATGTTAAAATATTCATAGAATAATTTATAAAAACAGCTTTAACATTGGGAATTCCTTTAGATTCAGCTAATATCTTGATGAAGTATATTGGTTCTCTACATGATAATCTCTGACATTCTTTGTTGTTATTTGAACCCACTACTCTTGATTCAGCTAGTGTGAAATCAATTCACCTTCAGAGAAGAGGAAACTATGAACAAGGAAACTATGTAAGGAAGGAAGCGACAACAAGGAAAAAGGAAGAAAAACCCTCTTGTACTCATTGTGAGAAAGAAGGGTAGGATGAGGAGCAGTGCTGGAAACTGCATCTGAAATTAAATCCAAAGAGGAATGAAAGAAAGAGAAGAAAAATATGGTAGCTGATTCAAATTAGATCATTATATTATTTTTCATCCATATCAATGCATTTGGAGTGGAAGAAATGGAGGAATCATCTCATGGGACATTTTTTACCGGTGGGACAGAGTTTGGCGAAACGAGGTCTGAAACCTTCTGGGAGCATTTTGAGGCATCAAACAACGTTTTTTTGGGGTAAAATTAGCCACTCTAATGTGGCACCTTTTCATGCTATTCTACACATACATACCTTTCCAATGGCACAAGAAGAAAGTCAATCGGAGTTTGTATGAAAAATTTATGCCACTCAGAAGTTGACCTTCCTGTTTTCACACCTATAGTTTGGGAGGTTTCTGTGTTAGATCCCATTATTCATGGAAAACTAGCCAGCCGTGTGTTTGTGATGTAAAATACTCTAGAAGATTGTATTTTGTAACTCTAGTAAAAATTTGATGTTATCAAACTTAACCACTAGTAGGCTATCTAGTTGTGTTATAACCGGTCGACTAGGAGGAAAAGGCATTCCATTCTTTCGAGAGAATTTTGTTCCATAACTTAGCAAAGATAACCTCGAGAAATAGATGGTAGAGAACACAAAGAGGATCTAGGCATTGTAGCATCCCAATGGCCACATGCATTACTTCTTTGTAATGATAGCCATATTTCCAGACAAAGAAAGAGAGCGAAACAACCTCACCTTCCAGTTGGGTTTTCTCCCGAAAGGGATTCCCATAGAGCATATCTTGTTTCTGATGTGTGTGTGAGCTTATTTTGTCATTATCTACTTTTCTGGATGAATTCCATTTGTATGCATGCACTAATTAAAGTAAATTATATAGATCTCAAAATTAAATAAAACTGTAATAGTGTAGAATCTCATATTTTTAATATAATATTGTCAGATCTATTGTGACGAACTGTCTAGTGGAATATCCATAGATCAATAGTTAACGTGCAACAAGACCAAGAATTTGGTTCATATGATGAGGTGAAGGTTGTAGCTATTAGGTTTGTAGTTTATGGACTAATAGACCTTCGATCTAATTCAGGTGATTAGATGAAGATCATAGCTCATAGGATTATAAGTGATAGACCTATTGACTTGGATTCTGATTTAGGTGATGAGAGAAAGATTGCAGTAGATGTTGGGCCAAATATGAGAAGAGTGCCAAAGAATATATGGCTCCAATAACTTAAGGACATCAACCAAAGCATTCAAGAAAAGAATTCTAAACTGAGGAGACTTATACAAGAAGCGAAGGAGGAGAAACAAAGTTTGAAACATTAGTTACAAGCTAAGGACGATAGTTTGGAAAAGTTGCAACATGAAAATACATCATTACCCACTTTAGACTCAACACTTGAGGTAAAAATTGATTTTTCAATTTCATATTCTCTTTATGATGATGATTTTTCTACTTTTGAGATACACACTATAGGATTTTGTTCAAAATTGATGAAGAAAATGGGGTGTCAAGGAAAATGCCTCATCATTAATGGTTAGGGCATTATGAATCCCATCAAAGTGGAGGAATTGACTCGTTATGAAGGAATTAGTTACATTAGAAAGGAGGTTGGAGAATATTCCAAGACAAACAGGGACCAATCAATGATGAATGTCGAGAGCACATCACAACATTCCATTCATAATGAGGATACCACAGGAAGAACTATGGCAAGTTCTCCTCATCAAAGACACACCAAAAATAGAGTTTCAAAGAAGGTCAAGAAATTCTGGAGGAGGAAGAAATATTGTAGGCATTACAACAAGAGTTGAAATCAAAAATCCACATGTTGCAAGCTTCATCCAGAGTAGCAACCAAAGAAGGATCGGAAAGAACCTATGAAGGAATCAATCAATGAAGAAATTCAACAAGAGAATTGACTACAGGAAGAAGACCTGTTCACCTGGTTGGGTGGGAGATGGTGGCATCAATTTTATTTTTTTTAGCATGGCCACATTTGAAAATCACATGTTGCAAAAATAATTTTAAAAGTGGTGAAGTGTTTGTCATCACTTATGAAGGAAACATTGTGATATTTTTCCTTTCAGTTGATATCCTAGGATATGCTTTCTATTATAATTATGATGTAAACTTGACCATGAGTGTGTTATAAAATCTTAGAAAGTATGGGGTTTTATTAAGTCTTGTAAATGAACTTGTATTATTAGTTATGGGTTTACATATGATACAGGTGTCAGTTTCATCATTTTGGGTTCCAAAGTACAAAGGTGAAGGAAAGGGAAGGTGAACTCTCAGAGGCAGTTGTTATGATGATCGATATTATAGTCATGTTTATGCTTTTGGAGGACCAAAAGATCCTCAGTGGGGAGGAATGATTCAAGTGGCTCTGGAGAGCTCAAAAATCAAATTCTTTGGATTTTTTTTAAGCTAGGACTAGAATGAAGAGCTCATCATCCCGATTCCAACCGTGTAGATAACACTTAAATCTAACTTTGTATGCACAATTTATTGACAATCAAAGTTCAAGTCAATGGGAACAATACTTTTGTGGCTAGCTAAATTTGGAGGTTCACCAAATTTGGAAGTATCGATAAATCTAGCGGGACCGCTAAATTTGGTGACCACTAACTGAGAAAAAATTTGGCCCTTATCAATAGTCGGAACTGGTCAAAAATTTTCATGTTTAATTTTTCCATTGACCCTTAAAAATCTAGCCAATATTTTTGACTCACCTTGTTTCAAAAAAAGAACGAGTAATTATTTGTTGGCTGGCCACCAACCCCACCAACCCCACCAACCCTCCAACAAATATAATGTATTATTATACATTGGGTCAGGGCTCATGGGTTGGAACCTGGGACCCCACCCAATCGCCCACCATATGTATCAAGGTTGGTGGGAATCGAACTTGCCCAGCCAATTGGTTAGCCTGCCTAATAGGCAACACCCAATTCAAAACAAATGTCGAAACACAAAATTAACATCGCACCAAATAAAAAAAATACAAGCCAATTTGGGGAGGCCACAGAGTTGGAACTGGAGCATGCCCACACGTATTATGTTTACCCACAAACAACCCACAGGTTTTTATGTTGTGTATTTTGCTTCCACTCTAATATAATAAACACAGTTCATTGTTGAGCAACCCAATGAAGGGTTGCGGAACCCAATGTGAGAGGAACCAAGACATAGCATGGGAACAATTTTTTAGACAAGTATATTTTAGGGGAATATTCCTTATAATATTCCACATAATACTCATGTAGTAGAATCTTAAGGAATCTAAAAGATTCCTTAGGGGCCAAATTTTGACATTATCATAAAGGTACCAATTTTATACTCATCTAAATCGACTTTTTGCTGGTAGTCTGATGGTGCAATTTATTTCTTCATTTGAGTAGTTGATTTTCCATTCATCCCCAAAAGAGAATCTTGTGAGGAATATAAAATATTATCAAGAAGCCCAGATTTAACCGTGATAGAAAGGGGTCATGTTCTCACTCAACTATCACGCTTTTTTGCCAGGAATTTGATGGTGTAGATGGTTTTCTAATCTGAGCAACCTATTTTTAGGCCATCCCCATATTTGGAGGTATTTGGAGGTATAAGGTGTATTTTTTCCTTCTATTCATTTGATTTTTATTTTGATAAATGAAGATGCCTCCCCACTTTGAGCAAGGCCCAAAGACGTAGTCCACATTAGACAAACTTTGTTATCGAGTTTTTTGTGTTACTTGTCTTTATGGTTTCCTTTAATTTTCCTCTTCTTTAAAGTGTATGCACATGTGGTTTTCATGCTCTTTTTACATGCAATTTTAAATGCATCAATGAAGTAAAATATCTCGGATCACTATGAAAACTTTCCTAGTCAACTCTTTTTCTTTTTCTATGTTAGTTTTCAACATAACAATTTTCTATGAAACTTTGATGATTCTCAAGTTGTTTTAGCAAATTGAGACTATTTTGGCTTAGGGGTTGATAATTGTAACAACCCCGGGTTAAAATTGCATATGATAATGTTAATAAAGGAAAAGATAAGACCAAGGTCATGGCACATGTATTCCAAGCTGAATGGTGGAAAAACACCCTAGTGTGAATCACTTGTTGTTTATTATGGCTAAGGAAATTGGAAAAAGAATTGGAAAAGGATTTGGAAAGGAAAAGAGGCATTAATTGGCATTTTATTGATGAAAATAAAAGAAAGTAGGAGAAAAGGGAGATGAAAGGTCACAGGTTTGCATGTGAGGAAAATTGAATGAAAAAGAGAGGAAAATGAAGAGAATAGAGGCCTTAATGGTAAAAAGGCTTATGAGGATCAATTCACAGCTTTTGTTGGTTAACTCTTTGACAGTTCAATTTTGGATCTCTCTCTCTATTCTCTCATACTATTACACACTTAGAGAATTCTCGGAGCACCCTAACACTGGAGAATGGAAAGTAAAGGAAGGACGAGGAAAGCAAAGGAAGGACAGGGAGAGCAAGGGACAAGCAAGGAAAAGTTGGATCAAGGAAATTTAATAGGAAGACTTAGAGGTACCAGGTTTCATGTTTGATTTCCTACTTGGTTTGTAAATGCATGGTACATGCATTTCTGTATGTTGTTCTCTTGGTGTCATTGGCATAGGTTTTGACGCATGTGACAGTGGTCTCAACCTTGCCTTTCCATCTCTGGATATCCATGGTGTGATGGGATTCTTTTATTTGTTTGATCTTTGGATTTCCATATGATTTTGGAACAAGTTGAGGTGGTTTCACGAAAATTCCCAAGGTTTGGGGGTGGAGGTGGTTTAATATTTGGGAAACCCTCAACAGGTGGGTGGACACAGGAAAATTCCTCAAGGTAATGGTGAAGAAACTATGAGGCATCTGAGCTTTTCTTTTTTCTTAGTGATATTTTTACCGGCTTTGGTGAGATCACAGTAGCCTGAGGATGGAGGTGGTTCAATCTCCGGGAAGCCCTAGTTGCTTATGTATTGGTTTACTTATGTGATCTCTTGACCTGTTTTGGTCAGATCGTGGAAGAATGAGGGTGGAGGTGGTTTAATCTCTAGGAAGCCCTGGTTGTTTATGTCTTGAGTTCCCACATTCAAGCTTGGAATATGGCACAGGGGTGATTGGTTGAAAGAAAGGTTTGGTTCAACTCAATCTATGGTCGAGTGGTACATGGAAGTCCCTAATTTGGTTGGCTTTTTCATATGTTAATAAGATCTCTTTTCCTATTTTATTTTATGATTAATTTTACTTGTTATTATATGGTTTTGATGGTTGTTCTATCATGGCTATTATTCTAGTTAGATGTTGGTTATAAGCATGGTTCCATAACAGGTTCTAGATATGTCTCTTTATATGTTTTGATTAGTTAATAAGTGGTTAATGAATCCATGAGCTAACAAATGTTATTGCAGCTATTATGAGAGGGCATTAGACCTTCTTGGTGATCCTTAGATAAGTTTCAGACCCCTATGTTTGGATATGCATTCATGACCTGTAGATTACTTGTTCACCATATGTTTGATCAAATGACTGTCATGGTTAGGCCTGATTGGGTCAATTCCTTGATCAAGTTTTATATGAATGGATTTGTCCGAATGTTATTTTTCATTCTTGAAAGTCTCAATGAGTTATAGGTAGTGGTATAGAGGCTAGCCTAAAATGGTGGCTCAGAATCTAAGATCGCACCCACTGAACTAGAATTTTTGGGCCTTAGTCACACCCTTACAGGCTTATGCATGAAGTTAGAGGCATATAACCACATGGAGGCCTTGTCATGCATATGGTTGTGGGCCCAGGTCACTGAAAAGCTAATATAGCTCAAGGTTTGGCCATTGGGAGTGGTTTTTATACCTTTTAGTGTTTTGTGAACCCTATGGGATGTCATTTTTGGGTTGCTAAGTTCCAGTTGTCATCCTCACTTTCTTAATTGGATCTGGGAGTTCGGGCCATGTCATAGTGAAGCTTCGCTTCACATTTACTCAAAGTGCTTGTAAAAGTGAGTAAATGTGGGGTAGCATGTTATATATTTGTATAAGAGCTCCCAAGTTCAACACATGGACTAGATGGGTGGAATGTGTTTGTCATGAATGTGTGTCAATGTTTATGTGTTTTTTATGCATGCATTGTCATGGTTATTGATGAGCACCAGTATTGTAGCAAGAATGCTGCAACTCCTGGGGCTACCAACTTTACTTTATCAACCCAGGGTCCCTACAAACTTGGAGGTGACAGTGTTGTATACACAAGAAGATGCAATGGGTCCACCCTTTGTAAATGTTGAGCGTACGATAGACCACTATGGTTTCTCAAACCAGCCTTCTATTGATTCATAAGAAGCTTGATTACTAATGAGGAAAGGGGGATTTTTTAGTACTTGGGAGTATTGGAATAGTGTCTACTACAGTAAGGAAAGACTGAAATAAAATGCTTTAAACACACCACTCATCTAAATAATAAACAAACATTCTACTACTCTGCATGTGAATGAACACAATAACTCTTTTTCTTTTTGTCCCTTTTTTGTGAAATTGTGAATTTGAAACCCGCTTGGTGATCTGGCAAGTGGGTTAGAGATGGTGGTGAAAGGTTAGATGGCTTGGGAGGCAAGTAGGGATCTTCTCCTATCCTTCAAGACTCTTTTTCCACAAATTGGCCTCAAAACAGGCCACTACATGTCATCCTATAGGATGTCCTAATGCTTCTTACAGGATGTCCTAATGCTCCTACAAGATCCCCTGTACTCCTACAAGATCTAGGCAAGAGAAATACAAGTGATTTGGAAGGTGGTATAAGGCTTAGGGAAGGTGAATGGTGGAAGAAATAAGGCAGGGGAGTGGCTAGGTCTTTTTCAGAGCTCAAAATAGAGTTTTTGTGCATTGGGTTGTGTTATATTCTTTCCATGACTAGCCCCCCCTTCATTTCACCGATGCGCAGTGGGGGGGTTACAGGGGGGCAGTAGCCCCCGCTGTACAGGGGGTTTGAGGGGGACAGTAGCCCCCCACTATGGGATTTGGGATAGTATTTTATTGATGGGCCCTGACCCAGGTTGAACATTAAGTAGCCAAGCAAATCCCTACACTACTCACCCTTTCGTCATCAATCCATGGAGTGTGGACTGAAGTCTCACCTGAAGCAGTATGGGGGGATGCAGGAACCAAGTTTTCATACCCTGAGATAGTCGTGATGTCGATCTTATACCCTAACCCCTGTCTTCATGCAAATCGATAAGCATTTAGGGCTTATCCGATGTATTTCTTCTTCCTTCTTTCAAAACCTTAGCGAAGGTATCCAACTATCCTTCGTGCAACCCTAGATAATGATTCAAGGACTTATGCGCCTCTATAACTAGATTATTGTCTTGCTTCCCAAATTATCTTAAGTATTAGCCAAATTTACCATGTAATTAATATTATCCTCGTGTAAACATATATTATTACTTGCGTTCATGTAACAAATGGAAACATACATTTTCGCACATCAACTTAACATTATATCTTAAACCTAGCATTCAACATAACATAATCGCAACATTTATAATGGAAGTAAAATAACACTTACAAAGATGGAAAGTACACAATAATTTCAGAACACTTCTCTTTATTGATGATTCAGATTTCTAGTACAGACTCTAACCGTCCTGGACACACAACTGCAGGGGTCCACGCACCCAGCTGCGAACTTATACCCTAGGCCTCTGCGCACTCAGATGGAGAGCCTCTTCCTCTACTAAGACTCTTGTTCTCATCTCTCACAAACCTATTACATTAATGGCTGCTGACTACTGAACTACCTTAGACTCTTTAAGACTCTCCTTTTTATACAATCCCATGTTCCACCTCTTCCTCTGCTAAGACTCTTGTTCTCAAATCTCACAAACCTATTACATCAATGGCTTTTGATTACTGAACTACCTTAGATTCTTTAAGATTCTCCCTTTTATGCAATCCCATGTTTTGCTGACCAAGGGAAAATCTCCAAAACCAACACAACCTATCTAGACTAAGGGTGAAAAACCCTCTTTGAATTTAGATATCCTCACACTTTGCGACCAAAAAATGCGAAGAATTTACATTTATTTTATACAAACATCGGGCCTTCTGCCCCAAAACTTGGGTTTTTAACCCCAAAATTAACCCCCATGGGACTCGTTCCCAACAGGCCCCCAACAAACATGGTGACTCACCCTCGAGTCACTCGGCTGGTGTGGAGATCTTGTCGTGAAGACCTCCCAACTTGACTTGGACAACTGCTAACTCGGCAATGCACTATGTTGCCACCTGCTACATCTCCTCGACCAACTTCTATGTCGCTGTCCCTATGCTATCAGCTTGTAGCTTCTGTTGAGTCTCTTGCAGACTAGGTAGCTTGCCTTTAATAGTGGTCATGATCACATAGGCCTCATCCAACCAAGGCTTCAAGTGATCCTTCAACACAGCTTCCTTGTGCTAAGTTTCATTTACCTACTCTTTCAATGGCTTGACCTCCTGCAGTGTCGCGAGTCTTTGTGTGATGGTGACAGTGTGTGTTGTTGCTTTTACCTCGACGTAGCACTGTTGTAGTTCCCGTGCTTCTATCTCCAGCCTCTACACACTGGGGTCCTCTTGCAGGCTAGTGAGTACCTCAAGCAACTCCTCAAAAACCATTGTGCAGTCTGTCATTGCATTTGCTACTGCTGCCATTGCATCTGTCACGGTAATCGTGCACTGCTCCTTGACTTCTGGTGGAGTTGAAGGCTAGGCCTTCTACTGCAATTCTGCAATTTTGAGGTTTAGCTTGAGGTAAACCTTTGCTAACTTTGTGCATGTGTCGCACACTCCTGCAATGTGTTTCTGAACCCGCACATCTACTAGCTCAGCCTCGAGAATGGCTAATGCCAGGACTGTTCTGCATGCCTCATCTACAACCTTGATTATGCACTGATTCTTGTCAGTCAGGTCTTCCACAAGGTTACAAACAAAGTCTCTCTTCATAGTCATCTGAGCATCGTTGACCTTTTGCTCACTGATCACCTGCAAAGCACGTTGTTCACGGGCCCAAAGTTCTGCAATCACACCATCCTGCAGAAGGTGAAGCACCTTGCTAGGAAGTGTTTCCAAGTTAAGTCCCACTCCCTTGAGGGTGCGGACAGTAAGCCTATCAGATTTAATCTCTATCAGAATGTTCCATCTGGCAGCACTATGGCTCTGGGGTCCCTTGCACGCAGCATCCCTGCAGCTTTTGAGATGCCAAGGGAAAAACTAGTGGACGTCACATTGGTCTGAATTTGTGATGCATGGATCTACAGCTTATGCAGACCCATCTGAATAGCTCCCAATGCCTACTAGTTTTGGTGCTTGAACTATTGCAGTAGTTCTGTGGTGGCATCCCGTACTACATCCCCTATATCATTTAGATCCCCCTCTATTAGGGTGATTCGATCCAGAGAGTTCTTGCTAGCCTTCGACTTCTTCCACGGCCCTACCTTTTATGGTCCTCTAGTGTGCTTGATACGGAATTGAGTCATCTCTGGGGCTGCTCCTCCCTGCTCCATCTGTGCATCCTCTTCTTCGTCCATTTATGGTGAAGGTGACTTCTAACCTCCATCAAAGATGCACTCTGTGTTAGCCTTGTCATCAACCTCCTTTTTCCTTTTCGTGGCCGGCTGTTCCATCTTCAGCTTGGCCTCTTCCTTCTTAAGTTGTGCGGTGGACTTGCTCGATCCCGCAGCCAACTTCGCGGTAGTATGGCACTCTGTTGGCCAGCAGTCAAGGACCGCATGGATCAAGTCATCTGTTTCCAATAGGGAAAGTCATGCCACTTCTGCTCAGGGTCCTTTCGTGCTTGTATTGAGACGTGGTGGAAGTCCGCTTTGAATCCCACATACTCCTGCAATCTTTCAAAATTGGTAGGCAACAATCATGGCTTGTGGTTGATGGCCATATACACGTTCATCTCCATCAAGATCCAAAAGATCTTGCTATCCTTTACCCGCTGAGGATCCTTAGTCACCCATAGCAAAGCGTACTTTGCTGCATCTGGTAGGTCCAGCGTGATAAGAGGAAACTAACTATCTTCGGGTAGTTTCCATGCTACCAACACTATGGACAGCAAGAGCCATGCATAATGAAATCTCCTACACCTCATGGTGGTAGTTCACAAGGAACTCACCACAGAGGTAGTGTGCCCAATTAAATTGAACTCCCTCTGCGCATTGGACCACAAAAGCTATGAATGGTGCCGACACTTCATCTGTGTGACACTTTCGCATGACCTTCCCTACCAAGAGTTGTGTTTCCACTTTAACCATGAGGTCAATGAAACTTGTAATGGCATAGCCTTGCAGCTTCTTTACTAACTTGAACTTTTCCTTCATGGCCTCTGCGACGGCATGCTCACCAGCCTTTTTGCCAAAAACCATTGCCGGATTTTCCCTATGTACGGCAGACGCATGATCCTATGGATCAACATATCAGTGATGGGTATCGTCTCCTCGAACCACAGACACCCATTGTGTACTAAGAACAACAACTTCTTGATTACCATCATTATGATGAGTGCGCACTTGTAATGCAGCACCCATAGCAGGTTGAGAAATCCTACCTTATCCATGCCTTTCAGCCACTTCCTTGACTCCAACGCGGTTACTCCAGTACTTTTGTGGAACACACGGTGGATAAGTTGATTTGTTGCTAAATGGGGGAACCACTCTGTGTCCACTAAATCCCAGTCTTCTAATTTCAAAAGGGGAACATACCCTAAGCATATTCCTTCGAACACAATTTGGTTTGACAAGAGGGGGCTATGCAGGGTGATCTTACTCTCATCAATGCCTTTAGGCACCTTGGTCTTGCCCCTATGCAGAGGAACGTACTCAAGTAGCTTAGTGATGGGGTCAGACTCCTCAATTTCAACATCCTCTATTTCCACCCCAACATCCTCATGATCCATTGGGATATCCTCAATCTCTTCTTCTTCTGGCTCTAGGTTAATCATCTTGCCAATTTCATGTGCAGTGGGCTTATCCTTCTGTGGGTGTTTCCTAGGAGATGCATGTACTAGATGTGGTGTCGCATCCTGCTTTCCCTTATTTTTCTTTGGACCCTCCTTGGTTAGGGTAGGCCTTGGTCTAGGCGTCCATGGAGACTTTGGTACTTTAGCTTGGTATCTCTACGGTGCAACCTCCGAGGTAGCTCCTACTGCCATAGTGACCTTCGGAATAGCTCCCTTCGCTATTATTGCTTCAACATCCATGACTACTACTCTGAGAATAATGTCATGAATGATTTTTTGATTAGTTTCTAGAAATCAATCGAACACTGGGAAATCCAGTAGCTCTTTGGAAAATGCACAGTTCATGCATAGAACACAACACAACTCACAATTTCTCAATATGAAAAGTGTTTTCCATTGGGCGGCCATATGTAATTTATAGGCCATTTTGAATTCAAATATGATTGTTCCCCCCAAAATAGGTTCATTAATGCTAGATTGGCAGTAGATTTTCAAAGATCATGCCCATAAATTCTGACTTAAATGCTGTCCCCCGCTCCATTTGGCCATTTTTTCATCATCAAATCATGAACAGTGACTTTCACGGTCACTTTCCAGCTGCTCTACGCAGTTTCTCCCTTGGTAGCACATCTCTCTGTGCAATGTTGTGGACCACGTGACATTCCCTCATTCCATGCAGTTCTCTCCTCACGTAGCTCTCCAACCCATGCAATGTAGTCTATAGTCTCGCGCCTCCTTTCAGCTGCATGGAGCACTAAGATAACGCTTCTCTCATATAGTCACCTACCTGGATCACTAGTGTATGGTTTCAATTGGCTTCCATTCACCTTCCCTAGGAAGGGTTCTCCATTCAATTTAACCAGTTGAACTGCTCCACCATCGGTAATCTCCTTGATGACATGTGGCCATAGCCAGTGCATCCTCAACTTCCCTAGAAATTTATCAAATTTACTGTCATGTAACAAGACTAGATCATTTACCTTGAAGGTGTGCAGTTTGATGTGTCGATTGTGCCATGCCTTTTCACACTCCTTTTGAACTTGTTGATGAAATCCATCTAGAAATTAGTCCTCCTCAAGCTCTGCTAGCTGCGCGAGCCTCTCTTCTAGATCTCCTCACTCCGCCATTCCTATGATTGCTGCTATGCACAGACTAGGTACAATGTATTCCATTGGTATCAAAACTTCTACACCATACACGAGTCTGAAAGGAATTTGCCCAATCAGCTTCTTGCAAGTCATTCTATAGGCCCATAGCACCGTGGGTACACGCACATCCCAGTCATTTCTCTGAGCATTGAAAACCTTCATCAGTGCACTCTCTAGTATCTTATCCAATGCTTCCACCATCCCATTGGCCTACAAATGATAAGGCGTACTTTTCTGATGATACACCTGAAATTATTTTGTCAACGTGCTGATTGTTTCATTAAGAAAGTGCATACCGTGATCACTCATCAATATCTTTGGAAAACCAAATCTTATCAAAACATATTCAAAAATAAACTTTGTTCTTGTCACTCCTGTATAGTCCTTCACAAGTTGCGCCTCCGCCCACCTGGTCAAGTACTCAGTTGTGGTGATGATGTACCGTGCACCTGTCTTCTTTCCTTGAGGCTGAATTGGACCCACAAAGTCAATTGGCCATTTCTTGAATGGTTGTAACATCACCTGCAACGTCAGGGGTAGTTCATCTCTCCACGATAGCCCACCAGTCCTTTGACATGCATCATAGGCCCTGCAGTATGCTTTCAAATCCTTATCAAAGGTTGGCCACCACAACCTAGCATGTAGAATCTTTTATGTGGTCACTTTTCCTACGTAATTTCTTCCCACATCTCCCCCATGAGTGTCAATGAGGATACTTCTCCTTTCAAACTCCAGTACATAACGTCAATATTTCATCAGACCCCATTTTATATAGGTGCCCTACAATGATGGAGAACATCGTGCACACCACAAACTCCTTCTGCTAGTTTGTATACCCTTCTGGAGCAGTTCCCATCATAAGGAAGTGGATGATATTGTCAAAGTGATTTTCCACAACGTGCATTGCAAAGAGCTATGCATCAAGCAATCCCTCCTCCAAATTAGTAGGTTCCTCTCTTGTTTCAATGCACAATAGATGATGAGGTCCCGCATTCAATTGTCCTAGGTTCACAATAACTTCAAATTCGTACTCCTGGAACAGAAGCAACCATCTGCAGATGTTCCCCCCCAACACAGGCTCATTGACCAAGTATTTCAATGTAGAATGATCCGTATACATCTTAAAATGTCCACCCAGCAAATAGTGCCTAAACTTCTCGAGCGCATACACCATATCTAATCCTTAGCACTTTGTCGTGGAATAGTTTTTCTCTTCTTTAGACAACTTCCTACTTGTGAATGCTATAGGGTGATTTAGTTCTCCCTCACCGGCCTGTGTCAGCACGGCCCCCAACGTAATAGATGATGCGTCCATGTGCACATGAAATTTCTTCTTCCAGTCTGGGAAGACTATAATCGACACGGTGACCATTTTCTCTTTCATCACGTCTAAGATCTTCTCACATTCATCATTCCAATAGAACATAGCATCCTTTCTCAATAATTTCTCCATAGGCGCAGTGATCTGGGCATAGCTCTTGATGAACTTCCTATAGTATCTGGTATGCCCTAGAGTTGCACACAACTGTTTCACATTCCTCGGAGCCTCCAAGTTGATTATCACACGATCTTCGATGGGTCTACCATTAATCCTTGTCTGCATACCACATGACCTATCAAGGTCTCAAAAGGGACACAAAGCAAACACTTCTTCAGATTGAGTGCAATCTGATATCTCTGACATCTATCTAGCATCAAGCGCAGACTTGCCACATGGCGCTTAACCAATCCAAACATTGCCCAATCGTCAAAGTATACTTCTAGAAACTTATGAATGAAGTCTTTGAATGCTGCAATGACTACGTGTGAAAATACTGATGGCACATTCTTCAATCTGAAAGGCATTATGGTGCACTAAAAACATCCCCATCTAGTCACAAAGGTCATCTTGCTTCTATCCTCAGGCGCAATTTTGATCTGATGCTACCCAAAGAACCCATTAGTGAAAGAGTTTGCTTCTTGGCCACCTACATTATCCAGGACCTCGTCAGTGAATGGTATCGGGAAAGGATCATGCACAAAAGCGTCATTCAATTTCTAGAGAGCCACACATATCCTCATTTCTTCTTTATGTTTCTTTTCTTGAACCACTATCATGCTTACCTAATCAGATTCTTCCACTGGTTCAATATTTTCTGCTGCAAGCATCTCATCTAACTTAGCATGGACCCTTTCCTTATACTTCAGATTAAGGTAGTAAGGTCTTTGTTTTACAGGTTTCACGTCTAGTTTCAGGGTGATGTTCATGACACCCAAGTCTCCTATAATTCCCTTCAAATCAGAAAACTTCGTGGGGAACAAATCCTGATATTCGTGGAGAAGCTCAACGACCTTGTCTACTATCGCATGTCCCAATAGTCCCCAATATTTACAAATTTCAGCTCTGCCTCTATGCCAATGTTGACCTGCCTAGTTTTCAGCGATGTGGTTATGTCTGGGTCCTCTATTTGTGGACCTTCAACCTCGCGGTGACCCTACGTTTCTGGAATATTAATCTTTCTGGGATCCTTGTCTTCTTCTTCAACGGTCATGTGATAGCATTCCAGTGGATGGTTCAACTGGGTAGTCCAATCAGGTCCAAATGATCCTGCGGTATCCTAAAGATCGTTTCTTTAACCTCTTGTAGCACCACGTCAATATAGTCAAACCCATCCTCAAAGTTGATAATCATTTTAAACCCCTGATGCAACATGTCCCATTCTTTAGTGCCATGGTGGAGCTCTATTTCCAAGTACCAATTCATTGGTATGACATCCAAGGTATGACAAAATAGATGCACCCATTCAGGCTGGGGCTCTGTTTCATAAGCCTCAGTCCATTTTGCCAAGTGATCACGTGGATCATCCCTTCCATCATACTTGCCTGTCATCCACACTTTTAGCTATCCAAAATGTATTCTCATCATTCTCCTATAGTCACACCAATCACCAAAATTAACCTTGTGCGTACCCCACCATCTTGCAGGCATAGTGCACAGTACCTAGTCCAAGGCCTGGAAGTGATGTTTCTCTGGCATTTCTCTCTCAAATGCATCCAAAAAGTGATCAACATTAGTTAACCCATCATAGTGAGGTATATCCCCTACCTCTGATGACACTCAATGCAATGACTTGGTCATCATATTACAATGCAACATAGATACTTCATGAAGCCAGTTCTGCCAGTGCTCTAATTCTTTGTTTGAATCTGATTTACATTAGCTCTCGTGGTTCCATGCGATATGCCCATCTATTATCAGATTTACCCAATTCTGGTCTCGAGTGGTTATCTTGTAAATTTGGTCCAAATCGTCATCACTTTCATAATCACAGACTGTTTTTGTATAGCGCGGTCCTTCTATAGGATCTAGTGACACTAATACTTGGAGTGACTTCTTTTCAAATATCATCTTTCACTTCTTCAGGTTGATTACCCCATTCATGTCAGTGGCCCAATTGATTCCAAGGAGCGCAGGGTAGGGATTGTTATCATCCACAATCTCTATTACCTCAGAATTCGCCAGTGCGCTCGCGCCTTCGATGTCAATTGTCACCCCTTCAGCCTCCCCATCGGGATAATTTTCTATTGATTCACCATCCTTAACTAGATCAGAGACCAATGGAGCATAGGTCTCCCCATTCTTTCCCATGTCTGTTTTGGCAAAACATTCACGTCAGACCCCAAATCGAGGATAACCTGGTCCATTTCATTCCCTTATCTGCACGGTGAGTCTCATCTCACACCCGGTCCTTGCCTTATACTTGCCAAGCTTTCTGACTATGCCCAGTTCATCAGTAGCACCATCCTTGCCAGCGCACCGATTGATTAGTTCCTTCAGGCCCTTCACAACCTTACTATCGCAGAGAAGTTTTATGCAGGTCTCCAAGAACATGGTAATCATGGATGGGTCCATTTATTCAACTGGTTTCTCCTGACTTCTTGAGGTACATGCCTCAATGAAGCTTTTCTTTGATTCCATAAATGTTTCTTTTGCGCACTCCAAATCAAACCCATTCTCCTTTTCTGGTGCTTTGTGGACCCATTCTCCTTTTGCAGGCGACTTCCCCTTATCCTCCCCAGTCATTGTTCCGCTTTGCAGCATAATGTTTACCTTAGGGTCTTCCTCGCGAGGCTCAGCCCTCATCATTTGGAGGTTTTGTGTTAGTTGTAGAGGTTGTGCCCCATTTTTGTGAATCTTAGCCAACAATATAGGGCAATCCTTAGTTGCATGGTCAAACTGAGTACAATAGCGACATGACACTCACATTGGATTCGAACAGTCCCTTGCGTAGTGTCCTAGGCCTCCATAATTGTAACAAATCAACTGTACTCGAGCTCTACCAGGCCTCCCTCCACATCGGCCATGGCCATGCCCCTGATAATCACCTCGCATTCCCCCAACACTGTGGTCTGAAGGCTGTATTTCTGCCTGTACCCTATATGCAGGTGTCCTATCCATCATTAATTCATAACTATGGAAATTACGCTCATCATGACCTACTGATTGACATAAATTTTAGAAGAGTTGTTGTGGTGTCTGTACGAATTTATGCAGTAAATGGAAATTGTTGGTCGCATGTTTCCTAGCCACCTGGCATATAGCGCACCATAGCACATGCCCTGCACTTCGCCCTATTGTAGCTTCCAGCCATAGAGGCATTGGTCCCCCTGCTGCAACATAGTTCGCAAATATTGGATAGTGATCCTTTTCATGCCCCTAAACTTTGCATTTTAGGCACCAAAATTCTTCGCGCGCCTTTGGCCGAGTTATTCTGTCCTTCTTCAGACTTCACATTTCGAGGCAAAGGTTTTGCAACTGCACATGAATATGTTGAACCCCTAGATTAGCATTCTACATTGGTGTCTCATGCACTCTCATCATGATTTCCAGAGCTTCTGCCTAGGTCCCAATCTTTTGTTGTGATAGCGCAACCCTTAGGTTGGGTAGGAGCGAGGACACAAACCATTTACGGTGCTTCCCATTAGTTAGGTTCATGTTGGCTTCACAGATCACACATTTCAATCTTCAATCCAAATCCTAGGGTGTCTCCCTAGGATTCATCATGATCTCCTTGAATCCCATAATGGATTGCACTTGGGACTTAGGTGTATTGAATTCTCTATTCAATGTGGCCTGGATATGTGCCAACGCGGACGTTGGGTTGTCAGTATTGTACTTAATATACCACATTAGTGTGTAGTCCTGCAAAGCACTAACCAACGTGGATTTCTTCATTTGGTTGTCTGTGATACCCTAAACTTCCCATACATCCTTTGTGATGAACCAAAAATGGTCCGGATCTTCATATCCTACACCCTTGAATATAGGTAGCTTTATGAAGTTCGCCATGTTGAACAACGATGGAGGTGGGGGTGGTGTGGGTGATGGGGTGAGTGATGGGGGTGAGGATGGAGGTGGTTTGGATGGATGGGATGAGGATGGAGGTGATGTAGGTATTCACAAGAACCCTTGTCTTATATGCTGAATAGCACTCAGTGGAGAATACTGCACTGCTCCTTCATTGTCACTCAAAGGAGGCTTGATCAGTGGGTTATACTCATGACCTTTTCTTCCTCTGTCCCTAAAAGACTTTCAACTTCGCATAGCTCCAAACATCAAGGTAACCACATGACCTACTTTTCACACAAGAGCATCTTAATCGATGTATTTAGTGACTTCAAATACTTACCTCACAGTCCTTTAAAGAAGAAGTGCTCTACTTCACTGTAACTGATAGAAGTATCGACCGCGAACACTGTCACAAATCCTCCTATGATGCGGTCGAGCCAATGGTCGACAAAATTCGCGATCTTATCTTAAAAAGCTTCCAATATCCTTACTAAATTTGGTGTCCAAAAAATCGGATTGTCAAGCCTCTGCCTTCCTTGGTCATCTACCAACTTCACGATCCACTCGTATAACTCAACCGGGAAGGAACAAAAGAAGATTTTTTGTATTTCTATGTATAGATATCTATCCAACCATTGTTCTTTCATCAATCACAGATTCTCATTTTCTTGGACCACAAATTCATGGATCTTTCTATCCAACCAGTTTTTGTTCTCTTTCTTAGCTGGATTCCAATGATACGACATCACAAATCTCATTATGTATATCTCAGTCCCAGCAACAGAACCATTTGTAGGCTTGATGGGCCCTAACCCAGGTTCAACGTTAAGCAGCCAAGCAAATCCCTACACTACTGGCCCTTTCATCATCAATCCGTGGAGCATGGATTGAAGTCTCACCCAAAATAGTATGGGGGGATGTAGGAACCAAGTTTCTGCACCCTGAGATAGTCGTGATGTCGATCTTATACCCTAACCCCTCTCTTCACATAGATCGATAAGCCTTTAGGGATTATCGATGTATTTCTTCTTTTGTCTTTCAGAACCTCCCTGAAGGTATTTGATTATCCTTCACGCAACCCTAGACAATGATTTAGGCACTTACGCGCCTCTGTAACTAGATTACTATCCTGTTTCCAAAATTATCTTAAGTATTAGCCAACTTTACTATGTAATTAATATTATCCTCGTGTAAACATATATTATCACTTACATTAATTAATATTATTTTACATTCATGTAACATTATATCAAAACCCAGCATTCAACATAGCATAATTGCAACATTTATAATGTAAGTAAAATAATGCTTACACAGATGGAAAGTACACAGCAATTTTAGAACACTTCTCTTTATTGATGATTAAGATTTCCAGTATAGACTCTAACTGCCCTATGCACTGCAGGGGTCCGTGCACCCCGCTATAGACTTATACACTAGGCCTCTGCACACTTAGCTACATAGCCTCTTCCTCCGCTAAGACTCTTGCTCTTAGCTCTCACAAACCCATTATGTCAATGACTAGTAACTATTGAACTGCCTTATACTCTCTAAGACTCTCCTTTTTATACAATCCCATGGTCTGCGGAACAAGGGCGGATCTTGAAAACTGACACAACCTATCTAGACTAAGGGAAAAAAACCCTCTTTGACTTTAGATATCTTCATGCTCTGCGACTACAAAATGCGGATACTTTGTATTTATTTTATCCAAACTTTGGGCCTTTTGCCCCAAAACATCAATTTTTAACCGCAAAATTTGTAGGTTTTAACCTTGTACAGAAATTACCTGCATACAAATTCTAAAACATAGAAAATAAATAATGTGAGAGCATAACACATAAAACACATATACACAGAGATTTCCCCTGGATCCCAAAACTGGGACTACCAGTTTGTTTTTTCATTATTTTCCATTCAATGTTACAATACATATTTATACATGCCGAAGCATCCAATACCATGGATCGAAAACCATCGCATCCAAAACAACATGTGCAAAAATCATGCACAAAACCATAGGTGGGTCCACCCAACCTAACATAGGGTCCAAAACCGAAATTTTTTGGGGTGCTACCCTAGACCCCATAAAGTGGGGTTACAGGTACACCTCAAATCCCATGTGACCCCCCCCCGCTACACAATCGATGCAACGAAGGGGGTGCTCTGCCCCCCCTCTAACCCCCCGGTTAACTAACATAGGCTAGTCGTGGAAAGAATATAATACAACCCAACATTCTCCCACTTGTTGTTTTGTTTCCACAGGGGGCCACAAGAGAGCTTAGCCATTTTTCTAGTCCTGAAACGCCCACTGTTTCTTTACACCAAGAGAACTTCTCAGAGCTCAAAATTTTTTTCAATGCATCTGTAGTATTCTTAAAAGTGTCCACCTTTACCAGCAACACCTTTTTGTCTTCTATCATGTCCCTCACATAGTGATACTGAACATCAATGTGCTTTGTCTTTGAATGATATGCAGGGTTCTTTTCCAAGAAAATTCACTTTGGCTATCACAATCTATCCTTATAGCTTCCTGTACTAACCCCATACTTGAACATAATCTCTACAACCAAACTGCTTCCTTTCTTGTATGAGTGGCTGCCATGTATTCTGCCTCTGTAGTTGATAGTGCCACTATAGATTGTTTCTTACTCATCCAACTGACTGCACCTCCAAATAGGTTAAACACATACCCACTTGTAGATCTTCTCTGATCCAGATGTCCAGGCTAGTCTGCATCAACAAAGCCACGGATATCCAACACGCTGTCCAATCCTGGTCTTCCTTGGTAGCACAAACCATAATCACTAGTGCCGCGCAAATACCTGAAAACCTACTTCACTGTTGTCCAGTGCTCCTTCCCTGGTTTTGACATAAACCTGCTCAATACTCCCACTGCATGTGCAATGTCTGGTCTAGTACAGACCATTGGATACATCAAGCTACCGACTGCACTTGCATATGGAACACGGGACATGTCCTCTTCCTCTTCTTGTGTCTTGGGACACTGTTCAGCAGACAACCTCACACCTACAGGAATAGGGACCTTCACCGGTTTACTATCCTGCATATTAAACCTCTGCAATATTGTCTCGACATACTTCCTCTGATTTTAACCAGAGCTTCCTCTTTGCCCGATCTCTTTTAATTTCCATGCCCAAAATATAGTTTGCAGCACCGAGATCTTTCATGTCGAATTTGGAGGACAATTGGGTCTTCAAATCCTGGATTATTTCTTTGTCATTTCCAACCAACAATATATCATCAACATACAAGACCAGATAAATAACACGGTCACCAATTAATTTAAAATACACACAATGATCTGCTTTGCTTCTGGTGAAACCAAGTCCCCGTATAAATGTATCAAATTTCTGATACCACATCCTTGGTGACTGTTTTAACCCATACAGGGACTTTTTTAACTTGCATACTAGTTCTTTCTTACCCTTCACCACAAAGCCTTTAAGTTGCTTCATGTAGATTTCCTCTTCCAAATCCCCGTGAAGAAATGTTGTCTTCACATCCATCTGTTCTACCTCAAAATCAAAAGCAGCAGCAACAGATAAAAGTAATCTAATAGAAGTTACCTTGGCAACAGGAGAAAAAATATCACCAAAATCAATTCCCGACACCTGGGAATAACCTTTTGCTACCAACCGAGCTTTGTATTTCTCCACCTTCCCTTCTGCATTTGTCTTCTTCTTGAACACCATTTTCTGCCAATGGGTTTCCTTCCAGCCGAAAACTCCACCAGATCCCAAGCCTCATTTTTGTGCAAAGATGCCATTTCATCAACCATGGCCTCTTTCCAGAGTTTTCCATCCTCTGAATCCACTACTTCCTTCACAGTTCTGGGGTCATCATCAGTAACAACAGACAAAGCAAAGTTTGAACAGAAAGCAGATGGACTATACCTTTCTGGCTGCCTTCTTTCTCGAGCTGATCTTCTCACAGCCGGAGTTTGTGGCTCTTCATCTTCTGATTCCTCCTCTGCTACAGAGTCTGATTCTTCCTCCTTTAGTTCAAACTCTATCTTCACAGGTTCCTTTGGTTGGACTTCATGTTTAATAACATCTTTACCTCTCTGAACACCACATCTCAACTGTACACAACCTTCCTTGTTACTGGGTTGCAAAGCTTATAACCCTTTAAACCATCCTTATACCCAATAAAGATGCACTTTTCAGATTTACTATCCAACTTGGTTCATTTCTCCTTTGGAACATGTACATATGCATCACATCCAAATACCCTCAGATGTGAAAGAGAAGGTTTCTTACCAGTCCATACTTCTTGTGGAGTCTTATCCCTCAACACTGATGAAGGTGACCTGTTGACCAAGTAACATGCAGTATCCACTGCCTCTACCCAGAATTTCTGTCCTAACTCAGCACCACTGAGCATGCCTCTTGCCCTTTCCATCAACGTCTTGTTCATTCTTTCTGCGACTCCATTTTGCTGAAGTGTATATGGAGTAGTCTTCTGCCGTGCTATACCAAACTTCTTACAGAATTCTTCAAATTCCTTGCTGCAAAACTCTCCACCATTATCTGTCCTCAGCACCTTTATTTTCTTTTCTGTTTGATTTTCCACCAGAGCCTCAAATTCTTTAAACCTATCAAAGACTTCATATTTCTTCTTAAGGAAATATATCCATGTATTCCTTGAGAACTCATCTATAAATGATACATAGTACACAAACTTACCCAGTGATGAAACCTTCACAGGTCCAAACACATCATTGTGCACAAGCTCTAATATCTGTTTCGTCTTCTTACCACTAGAGGGGAAACTCACCCGATTCTGCGTCCCATATACACAATTTTCACAGAAATCAAAATCCAGAGAGCTCTTACTCATACCTTCTACCATACCTTTACCATGAAGTATTCGAAGGCCCTTCTCTCCAATATGTCCAAG
>APFE030450470.1:112741-129256 GCA_000404065.3 Pinus taeda | reverse complement strand
GAGTGTGAGGATTTCTTGATGTAATCTCCAATTTATTTAATATATTCCTGATGCCTATGTTTGGTGGACGTAGCCCAGATTGGTTGGGTGAACCACGTTAAATATTGTGTTTATGTGCTTCTGCTGTTTAATTGTTTATTTGCTGTATACCTGATCCAACAGAAGATTTGAGCTGGTTGAGATTTTTAGGAAGCTTACCTCTCAGACTGAGATTCTGCGCTAAAATGGCTATGACAAAGCCTCCCTATCACTGTATGTGACTCTAGACCCCACAAGCATTGTTTCCCTTCCAATCACTAAGAATCTGACTCTAGACCCCACAAGCATTGTTTCCCTTCCAATCACTAAGAATCTGACTCTAGACCCCACAAGAATTGTTTCCCTTCCAATCAATAAGAATCTCCTTGTTTTCCAAGTTCTTGTACAAGACATTCAAAATGCCTAGTTCACAAAATCTGTAACAACACTGCATTGCAACAAAATGGATGCACAAGGAAAATCCTGAGTAGCAGAATCATTATAGAATGTGAATTTGTTTTAGTGAAAAAGTCCTAGAACTAACGCCTATCTATCTTAATCACAATAATGGTTTTTTCTATGAACATCCCAGGATTGAAAGTCCTGCAACGTGTGCCTTCGAGGACTCTTTGAAGTAGAACCTCCTATACATAGATGCACTGCGACCCACCACTTGCCAAATGTGGGTGAGATGGGTGGCCTGCTTTTGTGGGGAGAAATTTGAACAGACAACTGCAAGTGCACTACATGTGTATATTTAGTCTGCAATGGATTGAATATATGCTTACGCATATCTCATACAATGATGCTTTATTTCTTGTTTTTGGTTTGATGCCTTATTTCATATGAGCTTTGTTCCTGCATACTCAAAGTGCACAAACTCAATTTAATTTATTTTTTTGAAAATAAATAAATGGTATATTTATATTTGAAATGTGCTAAAAATACATAAAGCATTACGGAAAAGAAGTGTTTCTGATAAAGCTATCGATTCTGGTTTTACATCTAGAAATGGGAGTGATGACATTTGATGAGGTGTTTGTTTGACTCTGTTGGAACCCCACGCTGAGAGATATTGCTTTAGAGGGAAAATCTAAAACATTTACTGATGAAAACAACTGATTTTTCATAAGTGTCTATCTGAAACCTCAAATTGTCAAAATATTTTTTCATAAAAATATCCATGAAACTTCCAAAATATTAATATTCCAACTACCTCTACGACAAATATACGTAGTGTTTATGTATATAAATAAAGACATTTACCTCTTCTAAACGAAGACAATTATTTGAAAAAGTGCCTAAAATATGGTTTGACTTGTTGACACATTAAAATTTAAAATCTGTCTAATTTTCTATTCCTTATTTACTAAGTTAAAATGAATTTATAGGTTAGACAACTACTTCTAAAAAATTTTAATCAAGTTTTGGCTTTTTGATACTAAATTAAAATGAATTTCTATTTCGTTTTTGACACTAAATTAAAACAAATTTATACATGTTAAGACATCAAGTATTTGAATAAATGGAAACACTTAAAAAGTAGTTTTAGTACAAATTTTGCTATTAGATAATAATTCATTTTTCAAGCAAGGAAGAAACTTGGTTCATTTCTTCAACTTCATTTTTTAGTAAAAATGATTTTGATTATGCAATGTAATTCTCGGGTGTCTTTTTGTACACTTACATGGTATTAAAGCAAATCCACATACCCTGTATTTCTTTGATGTGTCTTTACACCTTTAAAAGCAATTACTAGTTATATCATTTTACCCTATTTTAATAACATAGAAAATTTTAAGTAATTCACATATAATACATTGATAGTGATTATAATAATGTAGAAAATTTTAAGTAATACACTTGTAAATAAATTGATAGTGATTATAAACTTTTTGCTGTTGATATTTAATTATACAATTGAACTCATTTAGTAAAAATGTGAAAGTAAGTATTATTCAAACTATTATGATATCATTTAAGGTTACAATTTAATGATTATAATATGTGTTTTGGGTTTGTGGGCTTTTAATGTAAAAATAAGATTGATTATATAATATATTATTATATATTATAATAGTTTAATTCTATAAATTAAGTCATTGAATGTTAATAAATTTAAGATAGATGTTATAAGTAAAACCATTATGATGATAAAGTTGATAAAAATCTAAATTTTAGAATTAAAAAATTTTCATTTTATGTAATTACATTAACGATTTTAACTTCCTCTAAACATAATTTTTTATTTCTTAAAAAGACTTCATTAATTTCATAAAGATTCTCTTCCATAAAAATGTAACTTTTGAAAATTTTCTTGCACTGAAGATTTTTGTAAGAAATCCACATCTATAATCCTTTTATACTCTCTTTAAACTGGAAACTTTATTAATTTTATAAAGATTTTCCATAAAAATGTCACTTTTGAAAATTTTCTTGCACCGAAGATTTATGTAAGAAGGCCATACATATACTCTTTATACCCTCTTTAAACTTTGTGAGGGACAAGTGTTTAGATTCAGAGTATAAGGTAAAGGAAGATGTTTAGTAGATTTAGATGTTTTTCATGAGATTTGCCACGTAGGGCAGAAAAGGTTCGAATCGTATTGGAACATTGAAGTAAATATGTAAAAACAAAACACTGTAAAAATAAAGTTTTTTATTATTATTTAAAAATATATATATTGGAGTATAAAGATTCTTATTTATTAATAAGAGGTGGAGAATCACTCAAAATAGGTATGCGTTTTGAATAAAATAATTTATTTTAACGGTTATAAGAATAGATAGGCGTGTGATGTGTTTTCTGTTTTTTAATTAGTGTAGTTATATTTCATAGTGTTTTGGATAGATAGTGATCAGGTACACTGTTAAGAAGACACTCTTAGATGTTAAGTCATTGATTTAATTTCTCATCCTATTCAAGTGTTATTCTTGGACATGACCATGATGTAGCCTCATCAATGCCAAACTTACAAAAAACTAGTGTAGTCATATGAATTAAATGATTAGTAGATGTTGATAGACATTAGCCCTGAGGATGTGGTCCAACCATTAAGTGGGAAGGTTTGGTCCCCACAGGGCTCATGGTCCAATCCCAGGCAAGACTATATATGCCTGAGAGCTACTCCAAGCATGATTTCTTCAGTTGAAAAAAAAGACATTGATATGCGTTAATTCATAATAAGTATCAAAACAATTGTTTCATCATACATTTCATATTGTTAAAATTATAAAATCATAAAAATTAACTCAATTACAACTTTATTTAAAATTATGATTATTATTTTATTATTATTAATGATGGAAAGAAACAATATATAAGTTAAACATATAACATTTTAAAAAAAACATGTAACAAGATTATTAACAGTAAAGACTCACCTCGACTTTATCATGAGATTTTAAATCTGTATATAGGTTTTGTCACAATGTCATGGACCAGTGTCATTGCTTATCAATACCACATGCTCAAAAAATCATAACTCATTTCATATGATACTTGCTATATAACATTTTTTTTAATTAATGAATTTAATTAAAAGAGAAAAAAATGACATAATTACTTTCGAGATATATCTCAAACCTTGATTTGCGTATAGTATTAAAAAATATTCTAAAATATTCTATGGAAGTTAAATCCTTACCATCCACTTAATAATTATTGATAATTAAATAAAAATAATAATAATAAATTTCAAAGTCTTTGCACAATAGATATATTGGATCTCAAAGTTTTTAATCTAGTAGCACAATTCATAATGAGAACAATGATGAATAGTAGCTCGATTCATAATCAGAACAATAATGAATCATGCCACTGGATTCAAAACATCGACAACCAATATGTCGATAGTGAAGAAAACTTTAGAAATTCTCATTAATCAACCACAAGCCCGTGAGAATTTAAAATCTACTATAAATTAAAATTGTGGAAATCTTATTCCAAAATAAACAGACCAAACATATCTATTGACCTAATAACATTATATCAACGTAATTACCAAAAATAAGATGTATAAACTAAATAAATAATAAATTTCATATCACACTTGTTTACATCTTGTTCCTATCCATTTTTATGCAACTAATTGTTTAAATTATGGCAGGTAGCTATCCATATGACATTGTGTTGTGCAAAGATTAGAATAACAACAATCATTATTATAACACTCTGTAAATAATTTATTTTTTAATATAATTTTTATATTTCACAATTTAATATAAAACACATATATATATAATATATAAATATATATATATATATATATATTATATATATATATTATATATATATTTAATTATATATAAAAATATATATATTAATTGTTTTTTCAAAATATTCAATTTAATATTTATTATTTTTCAAAATTTACCAATTTAAAAATCTCAAAACTAATAAAAAAAATTCATTTTTCGTACCAAAATAAAAAACAATATAGCCCTAAAAGATCTAAAACAATGAAAATACAATTAGATTGAATGGAACATGACAATTCGAGTGAATATCATATAATTAACGAGAATTTTAGGAGTAAGTACCAATTGTGGTTTTATGTGAATTTTAGGAGTAAGTTTCAGAATTTGTGATTGATAATCTTTATGTATTAATATTTATAAGTACAAAAGGTAAGATGCTTTTTTCTATCTTAATCTAAAATGTGGGCCATGAATAATTATAAAGTAATTTATGGTATATTACGTGAAAAAATCAATTAATTATTGGGATTTTGTATATATAAAAATTTAGAAGGTCGATAACATATTTCGTGTATTTATTTAATGTAAATGTATATTTCTTCAATGTATCATTACTCTTGTGTTTTAAATGCAACTAACTAATGTATGTTGCTTTGACATGCAGACTCTCAAGTAATTAAATGTTTGGCATTAACGAGATTGAAGACTAATATTGACACACTATATTAATATGATATGAACACCTTCTTAACTAATATCCACACTTCTTAATACTTACAAAATGTAATTTCATACTTTACTATTAAATATTCGCACTATTGGCACTTGAAAAGTAATATTTTTTTGACTTAGTTACCGGAAAATTCACAGTAAAAACTATTTCTCCTCAACGTTTCAAATCCCAACTGGGATCCATCATTAGGACTTCATGAAGTCCTGATGATCCCAACTGGGATCCATCATCAGGACTTCATGAAGTCCTGATGATGGATCCCAGTTGGGATTTGCAACGTTGACGAAAAATGGTTTTTACTGTGGATTCTCGAATAACTAAGTCAGAAGATATAAACCACATATGTCTTAAATCCAATATTCTCACTTTCAAATCCAATATTCACAATTTTATATTTAATTTTCTAATTCTAATTTTAAATTTAATAAAAGGAATATTTCTTTAATAATAATTTAAATTAGAACCATTTTCTAAGAAGAATTTTTCGCTGCGACGGGAGCTCTGGTGCCTCTGACCTAGCCTGCGCCTGCACCTGCTCTCCAGGCTCTGCCTGGCAGGGTCGCTGCTTCCCTTCCCGATCCCTCTGACCCGCTTCCTCCATTGGCTCTGCCTCCTTTGGGTTCCTGCTTGCCCCGCGCCAATTGCTGGCGTTGGAGCCTTGATCGTGCCTCTTATTTGGCCCCTGTCGCTCTCATCGTCTCGCGCGGACCCCTTAGCGGGGTTATGGCCGCTTGACGGTTTGCCCCCTCCGTCTTTTCCAGCGGGCCTGCAATGGCAGGCTCCACCTCACCGCCTCCAGCCTCTGAGACCCCAGAGGAAATCTTTGCCTCGCTCTTGTCGGAACCTTCTAAAGCCAGACCCCGTCCCTCATTATCGAAGTTCATTAAAAATTTGGATGAGATCCCTGAGGTTATCCTCCCCCCATCCCTTCCAAGGAAATCGGCAATAGCTTTATCAGAAAGAGGACTTATAGGACAGTTCACTGGACTCTGGCCATCTCCTCGCACTGTTCAAAAATGGGTGGAGCGCAACTGGAGCACAATGATCCAGGGAAAGATCGCAATCAGATTCTGTGGGAGAGGATACTACACCTTCCTGTTCAAGTCGAAAGAAGACAAGAACCTTATTTTCCGCAATGGCCCCTACTTCATGGACACAAGAGGGCTTTATTTGAACAGATGGACCCCGGACTTCGATCCGGAAATGGACATACCAAGCGCCGTCCCTGTTTGGGTGCGCCTCCCCCATCTGCCCCTCCACTGCTGGGGGGATGAATCTGTCAAAGCAATCGGCAACACAGTCGAAAAATACATAGACAGATTGGAACCAAGGGAGAACATGCATGCATGCGCAAGGATCTGCGTTGAAGTCGATCTAGGGAAAGGACTGCCAGAAGCAATTAAATTAAAGGTGGACCAATGGATGCACATCCAGCAGCTGGATTACGAACAGTTACCCTTCAAATGCAAGGTATGTCACGAGTATGGTCATTTTGCCAATAGATGTAGCAAGCTAAAAGTAAATGAAGTAGAACATAATGAGGAAATTGCCGGGGGCTCATGGGAACAAGTTAAAAGGAAAAAGCACTCCTCTAACCCGGGCACTAGCTCTACAGCATCTCTGGCAACAAATCTTCCACCTCCTCCTCCCCCTCCTTCCACAGCCTTCCCCTCCTCCCCCAACCCCTTTGAATCCTTAACAGCAGAAGTTTCGTCTTCCCCTCCTCAATCCCCTCACCCAGCCTCTCCTTGCTCCAATCCTCCTCCCTCTCCCCCTCCTACCATCGAGAGAATCCTCACCAGAAACAAGGCAAAGGAAGTTAACCAGCCAACAGATCCACAAAGAAAGGTTGGCAGGAAATCGAACAAAGAACTGAGAGATGAAACAACTGCTAAGGAGATGGCAACTGGTACTCAACAACCCATGGACTCATTTTTAGGCAAATTAAAAGGGAATGTAGAAAAGGCCAAGGAGAAGTTAGGATCCCACCCCACAACTGGTAAATAATGAATTTGGTCTCTTGGAACTGTAGGGGGATGGGTTCTTCCTTAAAGGTGAAAGCAATCAAGGATCTTATGAACCAGGAACAGCCAGACATTCTCCTAATCCAGGAGACCAAAACTACCGAGAAGGACTTCACTCTCCAAATACAAAGATTCAAAAACTACACAGGCACATCAAAAGGCTCAGATGGGGCCTCAGGGGGAATAGGTACCTTATGGAACAAAAACAAGTGGGAAATCATCAACTCTCAGTTATGCAACTGGTGGATCAGAATAGATTTAAAGAACAAGAGCACACAAGAGGTTTACTTCATTTATAATATATATGCACCTAACCATTACAGAGACAAAATCAGCTGTTGGAACACTTTAGAAGCGGATCTCTCCTCCATCCACAACAGCCTGATAATTCTTGGGGGAGATATGAACTTAATTAGGCAGGTGGAAGAAAAATACGGTGGGAATTTCCACTCAGACCCATCGAGAGACAAGCTAGAAACTATCATCCAGCTCTTCAACCTGATCGACACCCCTCTGTTGAATGGCAAATACACATGGACCAATAAGAGAGCAGGATCACACAATATAAAAGAGAGGTTGGACAGGTTCCTAATTCAGGAAGGGATAGCCAGCAACTTTCAAGCAATCAGAAGTCATATAATCCACGGCACAGCATCGGATCATAAGGCGGTGGTCCTCACCTTGGATAAAGGAACAAACTTAGGCCCCCTTCCCTTCAAATATAACAATTCCTGGGATAGCCATGAAGACTTTCACTCTCCTGTGCGAAATCAGTGGGCAAATGAAGTATCAGGCTCACCACATTTTGTATGGGAAGCAAAGCTAAAACAACTGCGGACAGCTATAAAACAGTGGGCGAGGGACAAGGCAATCTCTGAAAGGAAAAAGAAAAACGACTTGTTAGAGGAGATGGAGAGTTGGCATAAAGAAAAAGAAAAAACTCAACACTCAGCAGAGGATCTAGAGAAGGAAAAAAACATGTACAAGGAATTATACCGGCAAAATCGTGTGGAGGAAGAGGAACAAAGAATGAAATCTCGCTGCTTATGGTTGAAAGCAGGAGATAAAAACACTTCCTTCTTTCACAATAATGTCAAGACCAGAAGAGCCAGAAATCAAATCGACAAAATCAAAGTGGAAGGGAGAGAACTGAAGGAACAAGAAGAAATAAAAAATGCAGCCTTTGATCACTTCAAGGCTCTCCTCATGGCAGATCCTCAACAAAACGACAGCGAAGCATTTCTTAGTGTAATAGAGAGAAAAATAAATGAGGAACATAACAACAAGCTGGAGCAAGACCCCACAGAAGAAGAAGTCAGAGAAGCCACCTTCAGCATGCAGCAAGACAAGGCTCCAGGGCCGGATGGCTTTACCGTTGCGTTCTTCAGGCAGCATTGGGAAACTATAAAGAAGGATTTTGTGAGAATGGTAAAAAACGCCTTTAGAAAGCATAAGCTGGGGGACAACACAAAGTCCTCTCACATTGCTTTGATCCCCAAGGAAGCAAATCCCAAATCATTCGATAGATTCCGCCCCATTTCTCTCTGCAATGTCTCATACAAGATCATAACAAAAATAATTGCCAACAGGCTCAAGAAACTCCTTCCTATTATAATTTCTGAGAACCAGGGCAGTTTTGTCCCAAAGCGGCAGATCATAGACAATGTTATTCTAATTCAAGAAGCCATACACAGCAGCCTCAACAAAGGAGAACGAGGAATGATCATCAAGCTGGACATGGCCAATGCATTCGACAGAGTGGAACACTCCTTTTTAAGAGCAGCCTTACAAAAATTCGGTTTCTCCTCTAACATTGTCAGCATCATAAGTGGGTGTATTTCCAACCCTTGGACCGCCCCGCTGATCAATGGATGCCCAAGCAAATTCTTCAGAAGTTCCAGGGGACTAAGGCAAGGCTGCCCCCTATCCCCTTTCCTTTACATTATTATGGCGGAAACTCTAAGTGCTCACCCAGAAAATCTCCGCAACAAAAGAGAGATAACGGGCATATGCATTGAAAGAGGAATAAAGGAGATAAACCATTCGTTATTCGCGGATGATACTCTATTAATTGGGGGAGCTTCCAGTCTGATGGCTAGGAGGTTCAAAAGAGTCTTGGATGCTTTCCTCCAAGCATCCGGGGGCAAATTAAACAACAGGAAATGCAAAATCTACACCTGGAATGTTCCCCATCAGATACAACAAAGTATATCCCAAATTTTAGACATCCCTCTTCAAAGAAACTGGAGTTCTTTTTCTTACTTGGGTTTACCTCTGGCAAAGGAGCACATCAAAGCAGAGGTCTGGACAAAACATATAGAGAAGATGAGAGGCATCCTCCAGAGTTGGGGCGCCTCCTGGCTAAATCTAGCAGGAAGAACTATCCTCATAAAGGTTCTCCTTTCAGGCCTCCCAATCTATCGATATGCGGTAATCATGGCGCCCGCCAGTATCCACAAACATATGGAACTTATAATGAGAAGTTTCCTCTGGCAGGGAGGAAAGCAGGACACAAAGAAGTTCAGCCTAGTCAGCTGGGACCAAGTCACCCTTCCTTATGAAAAAGGAGGCCTTTCTATAAAAATTCCAAGTCTTTCTAACCAGGCTCTGGGGCTCAAACTGATCTGGAAGATCCTCTCAGGAAAGGGATCGTGGTGGGTGGAGACAATAAAAAGAAAATACCTCAGTGGTCCAAACTCCAACATCCTCAATGAACCAATAGTAGACAGACCCTACACTCCGATGTGGCGCTTAATCAAGAAAGTTTTGCCCCATTTAAGAGAAAATGTCTCCAAATTCCCAGGCAATGGAAAGAACATCAAGATTTGGGCAGATAGAATAATGAATTCCAATCCAAGGAATCTACTACAAGAGATCAGGCCTTTGCAAGACTGGATGGAAGACCGAAAGATAACCACACTGTATGATATCTCTTCCTGGAATCAAAATAGAATTAGTGAATGGAAAGAACTGCATCTCCCTCAGGACCTCAAAGACCTATGGCTCAACCTGAAGTCTTCGCTCTTTGGATTAGCACCAATCAATAAGGAGAAACATGATAGATACATCTGGGACACATGTGGAGGGTCCTTCTCAGTAAAGGAAGGGTATAAATCTCTTCAAAACATAAATCCTGCAGCTAACTGGAACCTTCACACAGCTACTTGGAAGTCAGAATGCATCCCAAAGGTGAAACATTTTAACTGGACCCTTTTAAAAGGGAAAATTCTAACAGCTGAGAACTTGAGAAAGAGAGGAATCCAAGGTCCCTCGATCTGCTGCTTCTGTCGAGCAGAGGAGGAGTCTATTCAGCACTCCTTCCTTCTCTGCTCCTTCGCTCAGAGCTGTTGGAATCAGTTATCAAGGCCCTTGGAAGTCCAAGGAAAATATGACGAGGTGCACAACCTTCAGAAAATTTGGAAGAAATACTTCCCTCACTCAAGAAAAGGAAAAAACAATCTAATCAGAGTGTGGAAGTGCATTCCCGCCACCCTATGCTGGAATCTCTGGCTTGTCAGGAACAACTATGTTTTCAACAACAAACAACCAAAAATAGTCAAAATAATTGCAAAGACAATTGCCAACATCTCTGAAGCTGTCAGCGCAAACTCCATAGCAACACCAGATCAGTCGAGTTGGGCTCAAGAAGAAAAAGATTGGTACAATAAATTCAACATTTGTCACTCCCAGAATCCTCCCCTCAGAGCAAAGCACATCAGAAGCAACCCAACTGGAAGCTCAGGGGAACCAAAGAAGAGATAAATCAATGGATCCACGCCCAAAACCGCCCTATTCTCTTCTTTGATGGAGCATCAAAGAACAACCCCGGAGCAGCAGGAGCAGGAGGCATAATCAAAAACCACAATGGGACCTCCATCTGCAGATATGAATGGGGACTTGGGAAAGCCTCGAACAATGCAGCTGAAGCCTACAACCTGCTGCTAGGCACCACAATACTATCAAGAAGGGGATTGAGGAACGCTATCATCCTTGGGGATTCGGCCATCATCATATCAACCATGATCACAGGTAAAGAATTCATAAAAGAAGGCCTTAACAACACAAGAACAAGGATCATCGACAATCTCAGAAACATGGGGGAAATAACCTTCATGCACGTACTCAGAGAAAATAATGAAGAGGCGGATTCCCTAGCAAACAAAGCAGTCAAAAGGCAGCAAGGGCAGGTACGTGAGGATGAAAGAATATATGAAAGGGCAATCCCATAAGATCTCTCTCTGTCAGTCAAGCCAGCAGATCATCCCCCTTAGAACTTGTCAAAAAATTAATCACCTCATGGGTCCTTCATACCTCGATCCTCCATCCATCTCCACATTGTCGCCTCTTATCCACTCCTTCGACTTCAGAGCCATGCACCCTCATCCTCCTCGTGAGCTCTATCCTGACCTTTCAGGTAAACGTCACCTCAATCCCTCTGGAGATCGCACTTCAAATCTGAAGCCAGATCCTCTCTCGGTTCTTGCAGCAAAAAATGTCCCGCTCAATCATCATGAATGCATACCCTTCTCCCTTTATATCCCCTCTCACTTACCCGACTTCCTCAGAATTTCTCCGCCCCTTCAGTATCAGTCAGGAAGAGTGGTCTGCTCTGAGCGTGGTGGTGAAAGCAGTTTGCGCGTTTGTGGGATTCAGTCACTCCGCCCCCTGTCTCCAGCATCAAGCTAGGCAATCAGCAGTTCTACCGTTTGGTACTCTGGAACGATACAGCTCGGGACATCCTCCCCAACATCTACAAGCGGGGGCAGCATTCGGAAGCTGTCAAATGCTTTCGGGACTCAGAGCTTCGCTCTTCGTTTCTGGTAATCGCTGTTACTAGTTCTGAGGTTTTATTTCTTGCTGACTATTGGTTTCTGGACAGTTGCAGGGGACCGGTCATCACTACGCTGTCTACACTCCACAGCCTCCATCGCCCCTTCCTCTATCCTCCTCTGTCTCACCTCCCCTGTAACGCTCTCCACGTCAATCCCCTTCTCCCCGCCTCCCACCTCTCTTCTCACATCTCAGAATCCTTCAACCAGCCCAGCAGCATGGAGGACCAACAAGGCAACCAGAATGCGCAGCAGCCAGCAATCAAACCCATCGACCAGCTCTTCAAAAAAGAATGCACAATGTGTAAAGCCCACACAATAATGATCAACAGGTTTGTCAAGCACTTCAACGACCTGAAGAGCGACTATGAATCCGACAGCAGATCGAAGCGCAAGAAACTGGAGAAGCAGAAGGAAGAAATAGAAAGCCTGAAAGGAAGGTGCAGTCATCTAGAGGAAGCCATAGAGCAGATCAAAGGCCTCACCTAGAGCTACCAAGCTTTAGCTTCTACTAAAGCTAGTGCCAAGAGAGATCCCATCCCCGATGACTCGGTCACCCAGAAACTCCCCTAAAATCCATGCTCTGTAAATTTTGCCGTTTAGGAGGTGCTTTTGTTAGGCAATATAGCTGTTCTCTCAATTTCAGTTATCATAGAGGCAGAAACGAGGAAAGTGGGTCTGTGCACCCGGTTTTGATCCTCTTCGCCCAAACTTTCGATAGCTATGTAATAGATCTATGTTTTTGAATTTTATAATACAAAAGTATCTGACTTTGTTAAAAAAAAATATAATTTAAATTATTAAAATATTTTTCCATTTTTAGTTTGAAGGCAACATGCTACACAGTAGAATATCTAATTACTAATTAATTTAAATTATTTTTTTATTTGTTTTGTGAGAAATAGATCTAACAATTTATTGTAAAGACTTTGCTTTCTGAGGATGAGGAAAGTTTTGTAGATGTTTTAAAAGGGTATTTAATTGTAATATGGTCAGTATATGGAATAAAATGAAATGTAGGAAAAGAAATAAAGCATGTATATAGAGAAAAATAATAGAGTACAATATATACAATGAAAATTAAATTTCTATAAATAAATAAAATAAGAGAATATTGTAAAACACAAATTCACTAGAATGGTGGTAACTATTCATGAAACAAGAGAGATGAAGACTACACGCATTCATAAACTCTATTACAAGAGGTTGAAACAATAACCTTTTTAATATAAAAAACAAATCCTAGAGGTCCAAAAGCTTAACCCTAGAAGATAGTGCCAAAAGGTTTGTGGGCCTCAAGGTGGTTCTTTGGTACATCAACGTCTTTAGGGCACAACTTTTGCATCTAATCTCCATTTGGGCCACACATTAGCTTATTCGAAATAACTATCCCAAGATTACAACTTCCATCTAGGGTCAAAGTATGCCACGGTAGTCCTACCTCGCAAATGGATTAAACACAAATCAAAAAACTGTTTGGGGCCTCAAAATGGCCCCAGAATTTTGGGAGTCAAAAAATCATACAAAAATTGCCAATAAAATAGAGAATTGTTGGGTCAATGGAAGAGGTTGGAAGCCACCTATATCAACCTATCCTCCCCAATTAGAAAGCAATGGTCTCCATTCCATCAAGTTCCCTCATTAGATGGGAAAAATTCTACTTAATTTGGCTCCCAGTGAGCCACTTGCCTTAGTTAAGAAGTTTTCCTCATTTGACAACCCAATAAAGTTGTATGTTTAATTGGTGAGTATCCTTCATCTTGGTGTCCATGATCTAATCGACTGTAACCCATTAAATGTAATTAGGATTGAGTAATGTATGGGCTAATTGCTCGACTATCTCCAAGGTGTCCAACAAAGGTGGAAAATATGGTCGAAGCAACTCCACATTAAATACTAGGTGTAAGCCAAGAAAAGGGTGAATACTTAATTCAAAAGTAATTTCACTCAAATCCTTTGTGATTGTGTGAGACACATATCTGAGTGGTTTGGGCTTCTTGTGGGGGCTTGTGAGGTGCTCTAATTGCAAGCCAAAGAAAGGGGGAATACTTAATTCAAAAGAATCTTCACCCACAACCTTTGTGATTGCATAAGGTCCATTTTAGAGTGGTTTGAGCTTCCCGCAGGGGCTTGTGGGGTGTTATTTTTATAAATGCAACCACACCTTATCACCAACCTGAAATTTGTGTGGAACTTGATGTTGGTGATGTCATTACATGTACTTGTAATTTGCTTTTTACAAGATATCATGAACTTATTGTTGGAGGTGTTGGATGTGTTCAACAAATTTGGCTACCCTATCTACCTTGGCTTGAGCATGGGAGCACTCTGCCAATGAATATGAAATGGGCAAAGATACATTATTTGGGGCTAGTGCTTGCAAACCCAAGCACACTTGGAAAAAATGATGGCCAATAGAGTTATGGAGGCTCTATTATAACTATGTTAAACACGCGGAAGGCTTTCGTCGCATGTAGATGGATGCTTGGAGTTATAAATGCAAAAGATATCCTCAAACATCATGTTGACCACTTTTATTTTTTCAACTATTTGGGGATGAAAGGTTGTTGATTTGGTTAACTTGGTATCCATCAACAACAATAGACTAGACCAAAAGGTACTAAAGAACTTGTTATCCCTATCTAAAATAATATTTTGAGGTAGCCTAAAATAAACCCAAACATGCTCAAAGAAGAGTTTAGGGATGGCTTTAACTATGATACTCTTCTTGCATGGTGCAAAAATGTCAATCTTAAATAACTAATCGAAAACTACAAACACACAATTGTTACCATTCTTGGTGGAGAGAAAATATGGCATGTGATCCACAAAGGTTGACTCCTAGGGCTTATACTTATAAAGTACTTCCACTATCTTCTCCAAACCAAAGTACCCCACCACATGATTGTAATGTGCCTCCAAAATCAGCTTGGAACACTCCTTGAAGAACATAAATGTTGTTGAGTTAGCCCAAGAGTGCATCTTGGAGGTGGAAGTTTGGAACTTGTTTACCTCATGATTAATGTTTGGTATGTAACAATGAAGTTAGAGTCATTGTTGTATAATTGTGACCACCTGGAGGTCTCATTACCACAAGAATTATGAACTATGGTTAATGCAACAACCGAGGGATGATTAGGCCAGTCTATAACATGTGTTGGGTTGTGTTATATTAGGTGGGGCGAACCTACCTATGGTTTTGTGCATGGTTTTTGCACATGGTTTTGGGCGCGATGGTTTTCAGTCCATGGTATTGGATGCTTCGGCATGTATATATATGTATTGTAACATTGAAAGGAACATAATGAAAAATCAAGTTGGTAGTCCTGGCTTTGGGATCTAGGGGAAAATCCCTGTGTATATGTGTTATGATCTCGCATTGTTTATTTTCTATGTTTTAGAATTCGTATGAAGGTAATTTTTGTACGGGGTTAAAACCTACATTTGGTATCGAAGTTGTTTTGGCTTCAAGGGGACACCTTTGTTGCTGAGGGTTTCACTCAGGCTTGTCGTAGACCCTATTCAATGGGAGATCTACGGGATAGATTCTGATGGTGAAAGAAGATGGTGTGCAGTGGAAAGATAGAGATCGAGAAATTTAACGGTCAGAGTTTTGAGTTGTGGAAACTCAAGATGGAGGATCTGTTGGTGGCTAAATATATGTGGATCGTGGTAGATCCGGGTCGTAAACCAACAAGAGTGTCCAATGAAGAATGGAAGAAGTTGGATCAAAAGGCAAAGAGCACAATACGATTGTGTGTCTCAGATTCAGTATTTCTAAATGCATTAGGGGAAGCTACGACTAAGGCTTTGTGGGACAAGTTAGGGACTTTGTACCAATCTAAGTCTCTGTTGAATAAACTGTTCCTACGGAAAAAGTTGTATAACCTGAGGATCAAAGATGGAGACTCGGTGACAAAGCATCTTAATGCATTTAATACTGTGGTAAGTAAGTTATTATCCGTTGATATTAAAATTTCAGATGAAGCTAAGTGCATCAGTTTGTTGTGTTCTGTACCAGATTCATGGGATAGTTTGGTTATTGCAATAGGTAGCAATGCAACTTCCTTGCAGTTTGATGAAATAGTCTCATCCTTACTGACGAAGGAGATGAGAAGGAAAAATATTGAGAGCTAGAATTGTGATGCCTTGTCTGTATGAGGAAGGTCCCAGAACAGAAACAAAAATAAGTCATCGAGTGGGATATCTAAATCTAGAGGGAGATCTAAATCTCCAGGAAAACTTGTAAAGGTGTGCTAGAAATGCGGAAAGGAAGGGCACGGCAAAAGGGGCTGTAAATCTAAAGCTCCTGAAAAAGGAAAGGGATCTGATGATGCTCCTTTTGCAGAGGTGAAAACCACCTCAAATGAAGGTGGGGATGTGTACTTGGCTTCTTCAAGTACACATGTAGATCATGAGCCATGGTTGATTGACTCAGGTGCATCCTTTCACTTCACTCCCCATAGAGAGTGTTTTGCGAGTATGATAAATATGATGGCGATGATGTCTTCTTGGGGGATGACAGCAAGGCTAGAATCATTGGTCGCATAAAAGTAAAGTTGAAGTTGCAAGGTGGAAGGGTTAGAACACTTCCGGGTGTTCTACATATTCTTGCATTAGCCAAAAATCTGATTTTTGTAAGCAAGCTAGATGATGTAGGTGTAAAAACAATGTTCGAGAAGGATACATGCAAGATGGTTTGAGGAGCATT
>APFE030450470.1:96215-111781 GCA_000404065.3 Pinus taeda | reverse complement strand
AGATGTTATTAAACATGAAGTCCAACCAAAGGAACCTGAGAAGATAGAGTTTGAGCTAAAGGAGGAAGAAATAGACTCTACAACAGAAAAGGAATCAGAAGATGAAGAGCCACAAACTCTGGTTGTGAGAAGATTAGTTCGAGAAAGAAGGCAGGCATAAAGGTATAGTCCATCTACTTTTTGTTCAAATTTTGCTTTATCTATTTCTGATGATGATCCCAGAACTGTGAAGGAAGCAGTAGATTCAAAGGATGGCAAAATTTGGAAAGAGGCCATGGTTGATGAAATGGCATCTTTGCACAAAAATGAGGCTTGGGATCTGGTGGAGTTGCTGGCTGGAAAGAAACCCTTTGGCAACAAATGGGTGTTCACGAAGAATACAAATGCAGAAGGAAAGGTGGAGAAATACAAAGCTCGGTTGGTAGCAAAAGGCTATTCCCAGGTGCCGAGAATTGATTTTGGTGATATTTTTTCTCCTGTTGCCAATGTAGCTTCTATTATATTACTTTTATCTCTTGCTGATACTTTTGATTTTGAGGTAGAACAGATGGATGTGAAGACAACATTTCTTCATGGGGATCTGGAAGAGGAGATCTACATGAAGCAACATGAAGGATTTGCAGTGAAGGGTAAGAAATAACTGGTATGCAAGTTAAAAAAGTCTCTATATGGGTTGAAACAGTCACCAAGATGTGGTATCAGAATTTGATACAATTATACGGGGACTTGGCTTCACCAGAAGCAAAGCAGATCACTATGTGTATTTTAAATTAATTGGTGACTGTGTTATTTATCTGGTCTTATATGTAGATGATTGTTGTTGGTTGGAAATGACAAAGTAATTATCCAAGATTTGAAGACCTAATTATCCTCCAAATTTTGACATGAAAGATTTGGCGCTGCAAACTATATTTTGGGCATGGAAATTAAAAGAGATCCGGAAAAGAGGAAGCTCTGGTTAAACAAGAGGAAGCATGTCGAGCCAATATTGTAGAGTTTTAATATGCATGATAGTAAACTAGTGAAGGTTCCTATTCCTGTAGGTGTAAAATTATCTGTTGAACAGTGTCCCAAGACACAAGAAGAGGAATAGGACATGTCCCGTGTTCCATATGCAAGTTCAGTCAGTAGCCTGATGTATGTGATGGTCTGTACTAGACTGAGCATTGCACATGCAGTGGGAATATTGAGTAGGTTTATGTCAAAACCAGGGAAGGAGAACTGGATAACAGTAAAGCGGGTTTTCAAGTATTTGTGTGGCACTGGTGATTATGGTTTGTGCTACCAAGGAAGATCAGGATTGGACAAATTGTTGGATATTCGTGGCTTTGTTGATGCAGACTGGGCTGGAGATTTAGATCAAAGAAGATCTACAAGTGGTTATGTGTTTAACCTATTGGGAGGTGCGGTCAGTTGGATGAGTAAGAAACAATATGTTTTGGCACTATCAACTATAGAGGCAGAATACATGGCAGCCACTAATGGAAGCAAGGAATCAGTTTGGTTGCAGAGATTGTGTTCAAGTATGGGGTTAGTACAGGGAGCTATAAGGATACATTGTGACAACCAAAGTGCAATTTTCTTGGCAAAGAACCCTGCTTATCATTCAAAGACAAAGCACATCAATTTTTAGTATCACTTTGTGAGGGATATGATAGAAGACAAAAAGGTGTTGCTGGTAAAGGTGGACACTTTGAAGAATACTGCAGATGCATTAAAAAAATCTTTGAGCTTTGAGAAGTTCTCTTGGTATAGAGAAACAATGGGTGTTACAGGGCTGGATAAATGATTAAGCTCTCTTGTGGCCCCCTGTGGAAAGAAAACAACAAGTGGGAGAATGTTGGGTTGTGTTATATTCTTTCCACAACTAACCTCCCTAGTTAATTGGGGGGTTAGAGGGGAGGCAGATCACCCCCTTCGTTGTGCAGCGGGGGGTTTGAGGGGGGCGGTTAGCCCCCCTCTACGGGGTCCGGGGCAGCGCCTCGTGGAAATTTTTTTTGGACCCTATATTAGGTGGGGCGAACCTACCTATGGCTTTGTGCATGGTTTTCGCACATGGTTTTGGGCGCGATGGTTTTTGGTCCATGGTATTGGATGCTTCGGCCTGTATATATATGTATTGTAACATTGAAAGGAACATAATGAAAAATCAAGCTGGTAGTCCCAGTTTTGGGATCCTTGGGAAAATCTTTGTGTATATGTGTTTTATGTGTTATGCTCTCGCATTGTTTATTTTCTAGGTTTTAGAATTCGTATGCAGGTAATTTCTGTATGGGACTAAAACCTACAACATGATTAATGCTACCCTTTTTGTACTTGATTTTTAAGTGGAATTGTTGTAGGTATTTGGACCATTTTTTATGGCGTCCATTCTATAACATGATCAGTGCTACCCTTTTTGTACTTGATGTTTAAGTGGAATTGTTGTAGGTATTTGGGCCATTTTTTATGGTGGCCATTCTATAACTTTCCTTTTGTTCACATGAATTGCATAGGTTTATGATAAGTGTGGATGATCATCTCCTTCCCTAGAATACAATGCTTCCATTGTCGATATGTTTGCATAATGGAGTGCATCTGCTTTAGATAGGTGGCTATCTTTAGAAAATATTAGAGAGAGTTTCACTATGATAGGCCACTGGATGTCCTTGTTGTGTGAGGATTGCATTGATAACATAGTCAAAGGAATTTGTCTAATCTCAAATGGTTACTAAAGGTATGACATGGTGAGGAATGATGCAGAGAAAAGGTGGTGTTTCATATCCTTGAATGCTTTCTATTGTGATTTAGACCAAGAAAAGTTTTTTTTATCTCCACCCCCTGTCACTTTACTTAAGGTCCAAGTGATATGAGAAAATCCCCAACATGAACCTTCAGTAGAAGTTAGTAAGGCCCATTAAGTTGCAAAGATCTATTAGAATCATTGGGGTTTAGCCAATCTTGAACAAATTGGATCTTAGTGGGTCCACATGCAACCCACATGCATCCATGATGTATCTCAAATATTGAATTCTCTACATGCTAAATGAAAACTTCTCCTTATTGGCATACAACTTGTGTTGTCGCAGGGTGCTCATGACCTATTGAATGTGTTGAAAATGTTCTACCTGGGTTTTATTAAAGATGAGGTTGTCATCCAAATATATAACGAAAAAAAGAGTTTGTGAACAACCACATGATATCATCCATCATCGTCATGAAAATTGTTGGAACATTAGTCAAGCCAGAGGGCATGACCAACCACTAAAAAAGGCCTTGTTTAATTTGAAGGTTGTCTTCCATACATCAATTTGCTTAATTGGAATATGGTTGTAGCTTGAATTTAGATAAATATCACTAAATAAATTGACACTCCTAAGTTGATCAAGAAGATCATCAATCCAAGGGACTGGGTATTTGTTCTTGGTAGTGATTTTGTTCAAGGCTTTATAGTTAATACAAAATCTCCATGTTCAATCCTTCTTTTGCAACAACACAATTGGGCTCCAACAAGGTGAGGAAATCAATCAAATGTGGTTCCACATACATCACATTGTTACATAAACTTTGTTAAATGTAGTTGGTGGTTACAATTAAAAATTTTATATTCACACCAATCACTAAAAAATAATTTTTAATTTTAACTTTAATAACAACTTCAATCTTTAATATCAGTCGAATGTGGCCCTTTTAGATTATCTCATGAATTTGATGTTTTATTTTCTCATTCTCTAAGAGAGAGAATCTATATGTTGGACCATTAGGTAAAGGAGCACCAAGTATCAAGTCAATTGAGTGTTTGACCTAGAAGTGCAAAAACACACCCATAAGGGATCTCTCTATATGTCTCTATAATCTTGTCCACTTGATTTTGTTCTATAGAGAGGGCTCATATTAAGGATATGGTGGTTGCAATTGCATTCCTTTCACCTTATGATTGAACCATGAAGAGGAAAACCTTTTCATTTTGAGAGATTAACTTTGGCATTGTTTTGTTGAGATCAATAAAATTCTAGTGGTCAAAACTACTTCTAGTACCTTGTAGAGATGACCTCCTAGAGAACAATGAGACTATGGAGATGAGAATTGTTATGACATGGTGTTTCCACATATAAGATTTCCTAAAATAACATCACAAAACTTGAGTGAGTAAACATCAAACAATACCTCATATTTGAAGGGCTTGGTGTCATAGGATATGTAGCATTTCTAGTAGAAGAAGATGTCTCATTGATTGCTTAACTAACCAATGGTGTATGGTTTGGGGTGTGGCACTATTGAATGATTCAATCTCTTGATGACCTCAATTGAGATCTATTTTTATTGTCTATCGTTGTTGAAAATGAAATGTAGTGGGGTCTCCTTTCCCACATATGTGAATGGAAGAGGCACTCCCCTCCTTAGGCTCATCTCACTCTTCTAATTAGATATTTGTGGTCATGATAATAACATTGGGTTCTGCATTGATGATATGATTTCCTTTATCCCGTTTTGATTTAGAATAGAGCCAAGGTATGTTTCTTTTTCTTTAATCTCAATCAACAATCATTGTTTCAATTGACTTTGATCAATGTTATAGTAGCAGATTTTGTGGAACTCGCACCACTTTCCAATGTCCTTCTTTGACTTCCCATTACCCTTCTTTTCCTGTTACTTGGGCTAGTTGTCTTGAGGTTCTATCTCCTTGCTTTATCCCTTGCTTTTAAAGTTAGAGACACCTTTGTTAGGCCTATGTTGTGTTATATTTGCAGACCTGAAATCCCACTTATTCCTTTGCTTCAATTTCTACTCAATTTTAACAACATATTGATAATGTCTACAAGTGAGGAGATGTCTAAGAAATCTATATCTATTTGGATATACCTATGCAAGTGAGTTGTAAAATTCCATGGATATTCCACTTGACGGTTCATCACAACAAATCTGACAAATTTATACTAAAAGTCCAAAATCTATACTAGGAGGGATATTTTCCTTAGACTTTTGGATTTATTATTTTTATGCATACAATACCAAAAATGTATAAAATAGAAAACATACAATAATACAATCACTTACAACAATAATAACACAATATATGACACAAAGAAATATAGCAAAAAGCACAATAATATAATTTTTAAAACCAAGCTTCTATTAATATATAAGTCTATAATTTGCCCAACAAGTACTTCACATCTTGAGCATCAAAGAAGACTTAAACATGTCCACCTTTCACGATCTTCCATTCTTTTGGGTGAAAAAATACAAATAGCTCAAAACTCTGCCCATTTTTGTAGCGTGGGGAATTTGGCTTCTAAGAAACAAGGCCATTTTTAACAATGAAAGCAGATGCACTCTCCTTCAAACCACAAAGATCATCTCCCTCTTCAAGGATTTTCTCCCACAACATAAATAAGAAACCCAAAGAAGTTACTTTCTTCCCAACATCCACAAGAGCTTCACATTGGTTTTTTCGATGGAGTAACTCAAGGGAATGTCGCTACGGTGGAGGGGGAATAATTAAAATAAATGCAAAAAGTTATGTCCACTTCAGAATAGGCCTAGGTGTCGGGACAAACACAAAAGCAAAGTCGGTTGCAATGTGGGCCCTAATGACGCTTGCTAAGATTTACAACATAAAAATTATTCAAATCCTTGGAGATTCAAAATGTGTCATAGATTGGTTGACAGGCAAGGCACATCTAGAGGCCTTGAATCTTAAAGCATGGAAATCTAGAATTGAAGAAACACAATCTTTCTTCTAGATCAACAAATTTCAAAACATTTATAGGGAGTATAATAAAACAATTGATAAGCTATCTAAAAGAGCATTAACCTTGGACCCTGATATCATCAGATATGAAGAATACTTAGACAACAATTTACATAGCAGAGAATACATAGCCATTGAATTCATGAACTAAATTGAGCTCCAACATTATCAATGTCAGTCATTCAATAATACAAATTTCACTTTGACTATTTTTCACATTTTTAGCTTGAAGGCATCAGTCTCAAGATTTATTGCTATGAAATTATATAGATTCCTTATCCTCTATATTTTCACAATCAAGTAGATTGGTGTTGTTGTTTATCAAGGAGTTGTTGCAGTGTAAATGTATTTTCCTATTTTTTTGTCAATCATGTTGTCTACACAAATCTATGTACTTTGTTGATAGTGTTTTTGTATGTATTGGGCAACATGTCTTACTATAATGCAACCTCTTCTTGCAGTATTTTGCTGTATTCAGTTGTTGCATTACACATCTTTAACAACAATCAAACCAACTACTTCTCTTGCCAACTCTTCTCTACCCATTATAAAAAATTATCCCATAACAAATAACTATATTTTTTATTCCTATAAATAACTAAAAAAAATATTGAAATTAGAGAAAAAAATAAAAAATAAAAATAAAAATGTAAAGAGTCTTTTCAATGAAACATCATTATTATAAAAAAGGCAATAATGCAAAAATGTATGATTTCATGGTTAAAAAAAATTAATACATAATGCATAGAATTTCTTACCTTTGGCATCCTTGCCTATGTGAATTTTAAAATGTTAATATAGGTCCTTATTAAGATTAATGAATAACCAAAAGAGGCCCAACCAAATCAATCTTAATAGCTCGGTTATTTTGGAGTAAAGCTTTGGAAGATCTGAATTCGGTATTTTTCACTAGGTTTTGCATACATGTGCCCGAACCGGTACCTGCAGATTCTCCAGTGGCTTACCCACCGCCTAATGTCGCCTAGCATCGTTTTACGCCCTAGAACGAATAATCGGGCAGCTGAGTATTTTTTAGTTTTCTATAAGAGTGTTTTTTTTTCGCTTTTTGAATGATAATAATTATTATTCTTAGATTTAAGACAAAAAGTATTTTGGATTAATCACATTGATAGGATTTGGTAGACATTTCAAATTGGCTAATGTGGTTCATCTTTAGAACTAGGTTCGAAACGTTGACCAAATCCTATCAATGTGATTAATCCAAAAGATTTTTTTCTATATTAATATTATTATTTTAAAGTTATAGGTAAGTTAGAGATTAAATTGGTGTATAAAACTCCTTGTTTGTGGGATAAGGGACCCACTTCCAATTTCATTACGAAATTCACAAAGGCATACATACATTAACCCATTCTGGTTTTGAACCTGTAAGTTTTTAGGAGGAAACATATGCTCTTGACCATGTGCACTCAAACTATAAAAATAATCACATAAAAACGTTGAATGAAATAGAATTTTAAGGAGTTGTCTTTAATGTAACTTTTTGGACGCTGTTCTGGTGGATTTTTCCGCTCTAATTTCTCTAAAATCTGGTGGGAATTAATTGAAATCACAAATTCCATGGGTAACCCCTGCACAATAAAAGTGTCCTGGGGATTTTCAGGAAGCTGAATCCATATATACACTCAAAAAACTAGTTTAAATAATGCAAATCAAAATTTCACCACAATTTTTTCTTTGGAATTCGAACAAAACTCCAAAAAATCACACTAAAAACAACTCCAAATATTAACCAATAAAAACCTTAAATAAAATAGAATTTAAACCAGTAAGTAAATAGAGCATGTTCTTTGAAATAAGCAGTTGGATCATACACAAATTCTCTGAAAAGCTCGTTTAAAAGCAACGCGTCGACAGGAGGATTCGAACCTGCGGGGGCGAAGCCCAACAGATTTCAAGTATGTCTCCTTAACCATTCGGACATATAAACACTTAAATCCTAATGATACGAACTCTATTTATAATAAGAAAATAAGTTTGTAGTTGAAAAATAACCAAATCTAAACAGAAAACGTTATACTCTGAGCTTATAGTATGTTTTCTGTTTTAATTGATACCAATTTGGAGTGGAAATATGATAAAAAATAAACTGGCAAGTGTATTTATTGATGCTTTGAGATTTGATTTAATCCAATTATTTTCATATGCCCGTCTAGCTCAGTTGGTAGAGCGCAAGGCTCTTAACCTTGTGGTCGTGGGTTCGAGCCCCACGGTGGGCGTTTCGCATTTATTTTCAACTTTTTATCTCTGAATTTTCGCAGTTTCTTCGGAATTGAGCGTTCCTCTCGTTTTGTATTGATAAGTCACACACCTCGCTGTTTGAAATTCCCCCACAGTGGGCGCAAACTTTATTTTCCCTCGAAATTGAGCGTTCCATTGGTCATGCATCTCGCTTTAAATTAATTTTTTAATTCCTTTTTACTGGGTTTTGTATATTTTTCAAATTAATTTTTAAATTCTTGTAGAATTGAGGCTTCTGTATTTATAAAAAGAGCTTCAGCGTAAATCACATGAAAGAGACCTTTGTCGACGCGTTTTGAACCAACCAGTGTGGTTCATCCTCAGGACGGTTAATTTTACCTAAAAAACCCAAATCACAATTAATTTAATATTTTAATATTATTATTATCATCATTATTATAATTAATATTATTATTATTAATTTATAATTAAAAAAAAAAAAAAACAAAAAAACAAAAAAAACAAAAAAACTTTTATTGGCTTTTCTATATTTTTCGAATTAATTTTTAAATTCCATTTTATTGGGTTTTGTAATATTTTTCAAATTAATATTTAAATACTATTTTATTGGTTTTTTTATATTTTTCAAATTAATTTTTAAATTCGATTTTGAATTAGTGATTTGACATAATAATGTTATTTAATAGTAAGAATAATAATATATTAAAAATCAAATTAATATTTAAATACTATTTTATTGGGTTTTTTTATATTTTTCAAATTAATTTTTTAAATTCGATTTTGAATTAGTGATTTCACATAATAATGTTATTTAAATATTAAGAATAATAATATATTAAAAAAATTAATATTAAGAATAATGATAGCAGTAAGAATAATAATAATTTGTCAGGTGGCTTTGAGTAAAAAATGCTCGAACTATTTAACACACTAGATTAGATCTGTCTCTTCAATTTGTCCTGACGATGAACCACACTGGTTGGTTCGAAAAGCGTCGACAAAGGTCTTTCTTTATGTGATTTACGCCGAAATTTCTTCTTATAACTATGATGGATCACAGAAACCTCAATTCTACAAATGTTATTTAAAGAAAATCATACTTTTTAAAATTTATTTGGTTTTGTGTTTTGTTTTAGGGTTTTGTATATTTTTCAAATTAATTTTTAAATTAGATTTATGGATTTTGAATTAATAACTTGACATAATAGTGTTATTTAAATTCTTTTAGGGTTTCATATATTATTCAAATTAATTTTAAATTTAGATTTATTAATTTTAAATTTAGATTTATGGATTTGGATTATTAACATGTTTTCTTACTTTGAAGGAAGGCAAACTCCCAACTAAAAATAGTTTTACTTTTGTTGTTTCTAGGACTTGGATTATTAACATGTTTTCTTACTTCTAAGGAAGACAAACTCTTAGCCAACTAAAAACAATTTTGCTTTTGTTGTTTTTAGGACTTGGACTATTAACATGTTTTCTTACTTTTGTTGTTTTTAGGACTTGGATTATTAACATGTTTTCTTACTTCGAAGGAAGACAAACTCTTAGCCAACTAAAAACAATTTTACTTTTGTTGTTTTTAGGACTTGGATTATTAACATGTTTTCTTACTTCGAAGGAAGACAAACTCTTAGCCAACGAAAAACAATTTTACTTTTGTTGTTTTTAGTACTCGGATTATTAACATGTTTTCTTACTTAGAAGGAAGACAAACTCTTAGCCAACTAAAAACAATTTTACTTTTGTTGTTTTTAGGACTTGGATTATTAACATGTTTTCTTACTTCAAAGGAAGACAAACTCTTAGCCAACTAAAAACAATTTTACTTTTGTTGTTTTTAGGAATTGGATTATTAACATGTTTTCTTACTTTGAAGGAAGACAAATTCTTAGCCAACTAAAAACAATTTTACTTGTGTTGTTTTTAGGACTTGGATTATTGACATGTTTTCTTACTTCGAAGGAAGAAAAACTCTTAGCCCACTAAAAACAATTTTAAATCTTATTCCAAAACCCAAAAACTATTACATACTAGTGCAATCATAAAAATTAAATGGCTAATAAATGCCATAAGTATTAAAACACTTACCTCGTTATACATCTAACATTTTCAAGATTTAAAAAACATAAAATTTAACTAAATTATTACTGTATGTTAAATCATTATTATTAGCCCAAAGGGTGTAGAGTAAACGATAACAAGGTGTTCTGTTAAGGCACTCCGTGGTGTTAAAGGTCATCAGAGTGAAACTCCATGAGCAAAAATCCATCCATGTTAAGCATTTTTGTGGTCGAGGCCGGGTGCAATCCCCAGGCGATTTTGACAACTTAGATTTTACTTGTCACGCCCCAATGATGGTCACACCACCGTAGGTGTGCGGCACCAGTGAGACTTCATATCAAGGCGCTCAATTACTGTCTCCTGAACTACACCTAACTTCTATCATTCAATACTTAGTCAATTATTCAAGTTCAATCTTACTTGTTATTCAATTACTGCATAAACATTCAACGATCATGTGATATCGCAACTTCAATTATCAACAAATACTTCAATATAAACAATGGCAATAAAACAAGACTTCAACAAATACAAGTATGTGCAACGGGAGGGGGAATCTCTCAATAACAACTTCTCCCCTTTACTTCTTTTATTAACTTCGGCACATGTTACAAGAGAGTTACAACATAAGCAGTTGTTGGCCCAACCCAACACACTTTCCAAACGTCAGAAATACACAAATATTCTTCATTCGATACTTACTCAATTATTCAAGTTCAATCTTATTGCTTATCAATTACTTCATAAACATTCAATAGTCATGTGATATCAAAACTTCAATTATTAACAATAATACTTCAATATAAACGATGACAATAAAACAAGACTTCAACAGATACAAGTATGTGTGATGGGAGGGGGAAACTCCCAATAACAACTTCTCCCATTTACAAAGTTACAACATAGGAAGTCGTTGGCCCAACCCAACGCACTTTCCCTAAACACCAAGTCCCACAACCTAGGGCATGCCCAAATTGAAGGTTAGCACCTTGCCCAAACTAAAAACCCTTAACTTGGCGTACCAGCAAATTAAAAAAAACCAACCCTGCAACATGCCCATAAACTTAGCTCGCTTGGGTGAGCCTTGCCTTTCCTATGACCTTGTCGTTTGTATTGTTTTCCCTTCACTTTGTTGTGCACCCTCTAATTCTGCCCATGTTGCTCAGTCGCATCTTTCACATGTCTCATTTTGTTTTCCTGCCCACTAGTGTCATGCACGGAAGCCACCTATGGGCACCCCACCTTCATGTGGGCATGCCCAGGGTGAGAGCCTTCGTGCCATCCTTGTGATACCCCACAGGTCCACTTCACTTCCTCATCTTCGGTTCACCCAACTCTTGGTCTGTTTTCCCAACATGTTGTACTCATGTTCCACGCCCTTTGCATCACACAACTTAGGCTCGCACCACCTATAAAGTGCCAAGGGTTTTCATGGGCGTCCATTTGGCCTTGGTGCTAACTCCAGGCGCTAATATCCTCCCCCAATTCAAAATGGTTTCCTTCCTCGACAACAACTCCCCTCGTCTAACTTCTTCACCAAGTCTAACTTCATGAAGTCATCAACTCCCAACTGCAATAAACCTGCTACTTAAGTCCCTGCTTCACGAACACCTCAACTTCCTTTGTATGAACCTTTGTTAAGGCTCAAGTCTTCATGCAGGAAAGACTCCTAAATCTCATATTCATTAGCCACGAATCATCACAATCCTCCACACTACCCCAACTCATGGAAGGTCGCCCCCTCAAACTTGGCTACATGCTTCGATAACAACGCACATCATGCTAACCCACCACATATCATCATGTGAATTGTTGCTACCATACTCCAACTCAACTTCAACACATCTTAGCGCATTGAGCTCCCCATTGTCTCAAACTAGTTGGGTGATTAGTCCAACCATCACCTCCAAACCATGAGAATTCACCTGCTCATGTCTTTGTCAACTATTTCTCTAGCACTTCGTCACATCTTCAACTTCGATTAAGAACTTTGTCCCATATTCATGCATCAGTCCTTCAACCAGTGCTCAATCATCGTGCCATATCCAGGTCCATTAAACTTCATCTCATCTTGGATATGTTTCTCATCATCGTTGTCAAAGGGTAAAGTCTTCACTTGCCTCATTATCTCATCCAGGTGCTACTACCCTTGGTCATAGACCAACAACCTCCATAGATGTTCGTCTCCATAAAAATGGCTAAGTATCTTCAAACTCAACCTATGCCCAAGTGTTCCCACCAAGGAACCTTCATCACTGCAACCATCATCCAATTCCAAGGAATATTTCTCTTATCCTAGCCATTAAGTCACTCCTCACAAACACATCCCATACTGTGCCTGAGGTATGCATCCCATACCACATGAAATTCAAGTCCAAGACTAGCCTCAGGTCCTCAATGAACTAGATACTTCAAGACCACCATTGCACAAAGTATTCATTGGTTACAACTTCCTTCAAGTTCTTCAAGTCATCTCAAGCTCCTTTGAACCATATTCATCCTTCACTTCAGACATGGACACTTGTCTTGGTCAAACAGTCCCATTGCAAGTTGCCTCTACCTTATTCATCACATGAAAAATCTATCCATGTCTTCCTTCAAAATGACCACAGCCTTACTACATGAATGCACCCAACATCTCCATTGGTCCTTTTGCAAAACAACTTCATATGGCACTAGCACGTCCATCCTGCACGACATCCTTGCTTGGAACTTTTGCTTGATGCCCATATGTGACATCCTCAACAAGCACCATTGCTTAAAGTCCCTACACAAAGTCTAACATGCCCTTGTTTCTTCAAATTCAATTAGGTGGCATCCTCGTTTTCCCTCCCTTATCATCATTGCATGTCCCTTCCTTCATCATTGCCTCCCCTACTAAAGGTTTTCCAAGAGCTTCTCCTTGACCCAAGTGAGACTCCAATGAAGAATTCCACCTAAGTTCTATGTTGTATCTTCTTCTTTGGTGTGCCCTTCCTTCCTTCTTTCAGTGATTCATGCCATGAACTTAGCCAAATATTCATTCGCCCAAGCATGACTTGTCCATCACATATGCTTCATCATTTTCCACTCTTGTCTCAGGCATTCACACCATCTGCCCTAAGGTCGAATACCATCTGAATAATTCCTACATCAACCAATGTCCCTTGTCCCACAATTGAACAAGAACTCATCCCAACCTTCCAAGTGAATGTCATCCATCGCATCAACAAACACAAGCTTCCTTCGCTCGTATCTGCATAAGAACCAACTTCCAAAGATTTCTTCGAAACATAAGTACTTACTTCATTCATGAGAGGTCTCTGCAAGGGAGAAACTTCATCTTCCTTCCATGGTTGTGATATGCATGAATTTGGTTCAAATCTGGAAGGCATCATCCCACTAAGCTCTTCCTCTTTCGTCGATAAACTCACAACATTTGTTTATTCATACTTAACCATCGAGCCAACTTCTTCTTTATGTTGCAACTTATTCTTCTTCAATACAATCAAAAACTTCAACCTATCCAACTGACCAACAAAGACTAAGAAGGTCCCTTCTAACCTTGTCTTCCAAAATTTCAAGTTCGTCTCACAATCTTGGCCTTTCTTCCTTCATGTAGCCCAACTTGTCCATGAGTTGCGTAAGTCTCTCACATTCCTATTGCAGGCCTGCCATCGTGCTGCCCAACCTTCAACAAGCACAACCTTAATTAGAGTTTCTTTCATGGTAGCAGTTGTTGTGTCACTACCTTTAACTTCTTCTAAATGCCCACCTTTGCAAAGAAAGCTCTGATACCAACTGCCATGCCCTCGATGATGGTTGCACCACCTTGGTCGTGTAGCACCAACGAGATTTCATATTGAGGCGCCCAACTACTCCCTCTTAAACTATGCCTAACTTCTTTATCATTTAATACTTATCCAATTATTCAAGTTCATTCTTACTCCTTATTCAATTACTTCATAAACATTCAACAATCATGCAATATCACAACTTCAATTATCAACAAAAATATTTCAATATAAACAATGAAAATAGAACACGACTTCAACAAATACAAGTATTTGTCCTGACGATGAACCACAATGGTTGGTTCGAAACGCGTCGACAAAGGTCTTTATCATGTGATTTACGCTGAAGCTCTTCTTATAAATATGATTGATCACAGAAGCCTCAATTCTACAAATACAAGTATGTCCGACAGGAGGGGGAAACTATCAATACCAACTTCTCCCCTTTACTTATTTTATTAACTTTATAATATGCAATAACATAGTTATAACGTAGGTGGTTGTTGGCCCAACCCAACACACTTGCCCAAAACACCAAGTCTCACAACCCAATACGTTCCCAACCTGAAGGTTAACACCTTGCCCAAACTAGAAACCTTGAACTTGACTTACCAACAAATTCAGAAAATCAACCCTGCGATGTGCCCAAAAACTTAGCTCGCTTGGAAGAGCCTCACCTTTCCTGGGACCTTGATGTTTGTTGTGTTTTCCCTTCACTTTGTCACGTGACCTCTACTTTTGTGGTTCTATTCTTACATTGTGCGAACTTTGTAGTGCCTTCTCCAACTCATGTGAGCCTTCTTTTATATGTTTTGTTGCCCAAACATTAAACTTGGTTTTCACCCCTTCATACTTTGGACCTAACTTCGTGTTGTCATGCAAGCACCCCTTACCAGTCAGGTGCCCTAGTGTGCCTCACATACAACACCATGTCATATACCCGACTTCCCTACCTTTGTGCAGACATGCCCAGGGCGTGGGCCTTCACCCTACCGTGCATGTCACACCTTTGCTTCTTCATTTCATACTTCTCCCATCGTTCATTCCTTTGTCCACACATCATGCCAACCAATTCACACGTTTCATTGTGTTGACCTCTTCCCATGTCGCTTGGTCACATTTTCTTGTACGTCTCGTTCGGTTCTCCCATCGTGCATGAGCTTGTTCGGCCATTTCCATGTCGTGCACACAAACCTCCTATGGGCACTTGAGTGCCCCACCTTCATGTGGATGCGCCCAGGGTGTGAACCTTCGTCCCATGCATGTGATGCCCCATGAGTCCACTTCGCTTCCTCATCTTTGGTTCGCCCAACACTTGTTCCATTCACCCAACATGTTGTGCTTATGTTCCACGCTCATCGCATCGCATGACTTGGGTGCACACGACTGATAAACTGCCAAGGGCTGTCATGGATGCTCGTTTTGCCTTGGTGCCAACTCAAGACCTTGACAATACTCAAACCATTGGTTAGGCATGTTAGTGACCTTAGGACTGACATAACTTAGCAAACAAAACTATTATATTATTATTATTAAAATAATTAATACAATTATAAGAAGGATTTCGACGTAAATCACATATAGCGAGACATTTGTCGACGCGTTTTGAACGAACCAGTGTGGTTCATCGTCAGGACAAGTTGAAGAAACAGATCCAGTCCAGCAAGTTAAATAGTCTGAGCAGAGACTCCAACAAGTAACAAGATAAACGGCTAATTTTTGACTTGAGGCCCAGGTCAAATAATTAATATTATTATTGTTCATACAAT
>APFE030450470.1:79715-95640 GCA_000404065.3 Pinus taeda | reverse complement strand
AAAAACAAACAAACAAACAAACAAACAAACAAACAAACAAATATAAAAATCAAACTAAAAAAAAGGAAGAAAGGAGGCGAGGGAGGGGAAGAACCACTAAGATGAAAGGGCAGGGATTCAACATCTACTGATCTTCCAGCTGTCATCTTTGTTGAGATTGTTAGGCCTTCTTTCAATTTCAATAGCTTCCATGAGCTTACGATGATGAAATTGAGCAACTCTGGCAACCACCTTGGCCTCCTCAATGCAGACCTGATGCTTGGTCTTATCCACATGCTCCGCTAATGCTGAAGACCTGGTTCTCCCATGTCTCAGGTCAGAAACATGCAGCGTTATTGTGTTACTTTTGTATGCACTTATCAAACACATAAATTTTGTTGAAAATTAGTAAACTAAGATATCTTCACATTCAAAAGATCAATAATAATAACAATTCTTATTTTCTTATGATGTTTTAGTATTCTTAATATTTGTATTATTAATGTAATTTTATTTTATTATTAAAAAAAAATCAATATCTTCTATATTATTTGGGATTTAAAAATGTCATTTTTGAAAATTTTCGTACCTTGAATATTTATGTAAGAAGTCTATATATATACTATTTTTATACTCTCTTTAAACTTTTTTTCAGGAACAAGCGTTTATATTCATAGTATCATATTTAGATGGTGTGATATTTTTGAATAAGGTAAAGGAAAATGTTTACTAGATTCAGATATTTCCTTGATAGGGGTGTTAGTTATAGGAACTACATTAATGATTATCATATCACTGAAGGTTCTAGAGCGTGAGAGGATTACCTCTGGGTGTCTAGAGCTCCACCAGAGGATCTAGAGCATACAAATGACTCTCGCCAAATGTTCCCTCCATGCTGCAACGTGTAAGATAAGCACAATAAAAATGGTGATATATCATTTGGAGGCGATCCCTATTCCAAGTGCAAAGGTGGTGGGAGACAGTGGGAATTATTTTTGGCTTCGAGTCTATGCATCACCTCTGGTTTGTTCAATCCTCATATCTTTTTCCTTAATTGTTCTGACAATATCAACCATGCGAAAGAATGAAGGTTGTCTGCAAGCCATTAATGGCTCCTCACAATGCAAAGATAATGTTTTCTTTAACCTGTGAGCTACATTATACACAAGTCCTACCCTCATCCTTTTGTAGAAGCGTAATGATCCCTCAATGACATGCGACATCTCTACTTTGTGTGATTATAAATGGCTTGAGTTAAGCAAGGGGTGGTGTTGGTACATAACATTATGCATTGAAATCTGTAACATTGTAAGGCCTTTGGTTTTATATGTTTCTCTCATGCTTAGCATGAATTATTTAGTGAGACCACAGTCACTTTTTCATTTTCAGTGACAAAAATACCAGGAAGACAAAGATTACATATATTTCCAAAAGGTTGGTAGTCAATGCTTTTCATTCTATTCTTGCACGGTGTAGCCTCCAGGCCAGTTTTTGAACTGGTGGTTGTGCTACCCTCATTAGTGTTTCAGGGTCTCGACTTCCCAGGTATCTCTTTTAACTATCCAGTTTTAGTATGTGAAGTTTGGTACTTGGGTAATTTATCTATCTGTTTCTAATGGTGTCTCTACCTTTGTTTCCATAAAATTACGAAGGTGTTACTCTGTCTCTTAAGATGTAAATTTGGGAAGAGTTTTCTTCAGTTAAGGTCTACATGGGTTTGGACGCTCATATGGTTTAACATAGTCAGCATCGATATTGTGTTCAATTTGTAGAAAGGTCTTAATTCATTCTCCTTATGAACATTGGTCCCTCATATCACTATCATTTTTCCCTTCCCTTTTCTGGTTATGACATTCACTAACCTTAAAGTGTTTTGGAAATCAAGACTGTGTTTAGCCCCCTAGTTGTGTTGTCCTTTACTGCCTTTGAAATTTTGGTAAATTGAGCTTTTGGGTGGTATAGGTATCTTCCACTTTTGTGTATTTCCTGTTATGATGACAACATATCCCTAAGTATAAATACCTCACATTTACTCCTTATCAATTTAGTTCCGTGGTTGTTGAAATATTATCAAAGCTATATTTTAGGGAAGTCACATTATCCTTTTTGTGCACACCTCCAATTGACTATGCCACCTTGACAGAGAATGGCAAGTCGTAGGGGTGGCTCCAAAAATAGGTCTAACTCTCACTCTAGGTAGTTGTTAGGGTGGAATTTTGTGGCAACTATGTTTGACACAATCCCCCCAGAAGTTAGAAGGGAGATTCGTCAACTTGAATCTTAGGAATTCAGAGGCAAAGCTTATTTTTCAGATTTTGAAGTGGGCAACTCAAAATTCAATTGGATTCTAGACCCTGGTAAAATTCGTAAAAAAAATTTCATTTCCTACATTTTTTTCTAGAATATCAACAGTTGGACTCTTTGTTTCGTTTGATCATCAGGGATAAGGAGGGGGATCACTATAGGATATTTGCAAAACGAGAGGATTTGAAAGGCCTTCTAAAAATCATATGGTATTGTTTAGAAGATATTCTAATGCGGCTACAAAGGGTGGATAAGTATGTTGTGTCAGACTCAAATTCTAACTCAGGAAACGATTCTGACACCCCAACAGTAATCAACACTCCACAGGAAAACATTGCACCAATTGATTCTATGATCAACTCTACGTTGTTTATCCATAATGCTCCTTCAGTAAATGGGACTCCAATGTCCCTATTAGTTATCTTTGATTAAGGTACTAACTCTTTAATTTCTCTTCAATCGCTCTTCAATTTTTCTAGATTTTGGTCACTTTCAATTTGCTTGTCAATTGTTGATAGAAGGGCCTACGAACATCCCCATGGAGAAGGAGAAGGACTTTACACATCCCTTCATGATTTTTCCTTAGTTCTTCATACTATCTATGTTAGTTTATGCTCGTCTATTTATGTATTCAGTGGTTTTATCTTGGGCTAAGTTTAGTGTTCCTAGAGTTGTTGAGGCAACAAATAAAGGCATGTGTATTTTTATTTTATTTTATGGAAGTCAAGTTTTGTGTGGAAGGAAATGCTCCAATAGCCTCCATGACTCAACATTGATTTTTTTTGTAAAATCTAGTATGGTGTCAATTTCTTCTATGCACTCTCTGTAAACACTTTTTTAATCAATAAAATATTTTATTCTGCTTCTAAAGAATTGTTATTTGAGATTATATAGCATTATTGTTACTATAATCCATGGGCTCTATATAATATTTCCTAAACTATATATAGTGAATTAAACCAAATTATAGTTGAGATAAATGGCATTAATATCAATAGTCCCAACCACTCAAGTTTTCTTAAATTAAAATAAAAAAACATAATACTTTGTATTTTCTTTAATTACACCGAAGGTGTTTCCTCTATGGAGTTGGCTAGGAAAACACTATTCATCCCATCCAATCCTATCTCTCCATTGTCGTCGTCCTCCGTCCAGTGAAAACCTCACATATGGAAAGGGTTCATGAGCCATTTTTCTTTATCGTGAGCTCAGGTTCGACTCTCATTTACTTTTCCAAAGGAAGGGTTGTTGGAAGGAAGAGTCTAGTGAAAATATTACATGAATAGGGTTTGTGAGCCACTTTTCCCTATTGCCAGCCCTTTCACCTGGTGCAAGGTTCAATTATCCTTTTCTTTTCTGAGAAAGGGTTGCCGGAGCAAGAGACAACGATGAAGGGTTGTCAGAGGAAGACACTACGATGAACAATGATGAAGGGTTTCCAGAGGAAGATACTACGAGGAAAATGCTCTGTGAAGAGTAGTTTACAGTGTGGAGGAAGATGAGTGGAAGCTTTTGCTAGGCAAGAGAGACCATCATTGTGTTCCTCTCATCAATTTATTTTTTTTTTCGTTATTGGAAATCAATGGAAAGTTGTTCAATAAGAAACCTTTTCCAATGTATGCTTTCTTACTACAAACGTCTTCCTTGCACTTATGTTCCAACTATCATGTTTTTCTTCAATACCAATTACTTCAATATTCTTTTGCACCAAACACTTATTTTTTGACTTAGTAAAAGCTCTGTTGACTCTTTCACAAATTCTTGCTACTATGATAGCCATTTGTTTGGCTTGACAAATATAACTACTTACAAGTCTAGGTTGGCATAAACAACCTATTTCCATGCAAATTAGCAAAAATATACACTAAAATATAGAGAATACAGTCATAAGTTTTCAAAAATAAAAAAAAGGCCACACAATTAATTTCTTGTTATTATTATGTGCCATGACTTGTTCCTATATGAACTTCTCTCCCGCTACAATGGAAACTAAACATCATTGCAAACAAAAAGGACATGCCATCAAACTAAACCGATACATGATATAATATTCAAATAAAGTCCCCTAATGCAAAATGGGTATATGTAGACAAGAAATACATAACCTCTTGAACATGATATTCAACAAACACATTCATATTCAAAGTGATCTTATCAAACTAACCAAACCCATAAAAAGATTCCTAACCATAGTTAGTCCACTGTCATGGAAATCACATTGTTTTTATTCATCTTAGAAGATTTGAGTACATACATAAGCGTGCCAAAGGCAACATGAATTGCAAAGTCCTAATAAATTGAGATTAGCCTCACTTGTAATTAAGAAGATTGGTTTATCAAAATAAATGAAAAAAAGGCACACCTATTGTTGTTAAACTGCAATTAGCCTCACTTGTCATTAAGAAAATTGGTTTATCAAAATAAAGAAGAAAAAGGCACACTTGTAGCTGTTAAACTGCAATTAGCCTCACTTGTCATTAATAAGATTGGTTTATGGCATTGACAATGATATGTAAAGAAAATAAATACATTGATTCAATGCAGATATGCATACCTATAATAAAGTAAGATACCAATTCTAAGAACAAGACACTGAATAGAATTAAGAAAAGAACTGAAATGACCTATTAGAGTTGTAGATAACTGAAAAGGCTCAATCTGACAATAGGAATATGAAGAAAAAATAGTGCCAAAATGATCATATATTTACTAAATAGTTGGTGGTCCCAATATCTCATGTCACTTTCACATTTTGAAGAAATTGTTCGCATTCAAAAGGAAATCTTCCCATTTCCTTTCGTCAGTGTTCTTTTCCTAATCATAGCAGAAACTTAATTCTATCTAAGTGATGGGAAGCAAAATGTGTTTACAACAACAATCATTTGACAATAAGAGTGAGTCTACACATCTATCACAACCAGAATCTCCTCCAAATATCTGGGAAGAAAAGCATGACAAAAAGTAAGTCTAATCATTGGAGAATCCTTGACCACCATATCCACATTGCCATTAAGTTAATCGCTTAGAGGGAAAACTCTATTCAACTTCAAAGCAATTAATAGGTTGTGAAAATTCACTTGTTTGGCTGCACAATGCAATTCTTATTGTTGGCTTAAGGGGGCCTGACCCAGGTTCATAATTGTTCGCACCAACCAAAAAAACCCTAATTGCTGGTCCTTTTGGCAACAACCTGCATATTGTAGGCTGCAGTCTCACCCAAAGAAATATTGAGGGATGCTAGAACTAGGTTTCTGCATCCAGAGACAATGTGATAAGTGGTCTAAAGCCCTTGCAGCTCATATCTTCCTTTGAACATATCTATATCCTTCTATGGTCTGCTACTATAAATCTAAGAAAATGGCTTCTAGACCTTTGCGAAGGTCAACGATCAATCTTTATAGACCTTGAAGAGGCAAACTATCCACTTTCGCACACTAATTAATAACCCTAGAAATGCCTTCACGCCTATCTATTCAATTCATCAGAAATCATAACAGAATTAACCCTTATCTTCACAAAAATAGATAATCACTTAGTCCATGCAAAAATACTATAGATTTGATGGATTCGTACAGGATTTGCACATTATTTCATAGAAAACATATCATTGAGTGACAAAACATAACATAAACAGAATTAACAATAATACTCAGATGCAAGATATTTCTCCAAAATCAGTCTTTATTCAGTTCCAACGTTCAATTTACAGACTTCTCCGCCTTGCACACTCAGCTACAGGGGTCTACACACTTAGCTGCGAACTTACCAAGGCCTCCTATGCACTCAACTGCATGATTCTTCCCCTTTTGCCTAAGTACAAGAAGCAGAGCCTTCCTGCCTTAGTACTTGCCCAAAACAATCTCTATATTGACTTAGTTACTCCTTAATACTACCTCTTCTAGACTCTTTATGACTCAAATATATAACATTTCCAATACAATACCATGGCATGCGGCCCATGGGTGAGTCTCAAAACTGAACTATTACCTACCCAAACAAGGGGCTAAAGCCCCTTTGAATCTTATCTAGTTGCGCGCGAGACTCTACATTCTTTACAACATTTTTTACAAATTGGGTTAAACTAACCCCAAAACTAACCCTGGGGACCCTATCCCAACAGGTCCCCAAAAGAAAACATGGTGACTCGCCCTCGATTCACTCAGTTGGTGCCTCGATTTTCTAAGAAGGCCACCTAACTCGACCTGTAAAGCTACTATGTCAACAACGCTCTGCACATGGCCTGCTGCAATTCCTCTACCAACTTCTCTGTTGTCAGTCCTTCCATTACTAGGCAATGTGTTCTCTATGTTTGCTACAATACCTTTAACTTTTCCTGAAGCAATAGAGTAAGTTGGCAAGATTCCTCTATCCATGGCTATAATCTGGCATTTAGAAGGGCCTGTTTCCTCTGTATTTCTTTCGTCTGTGATTGTAACTTCTTACCTTCCTGCAATTTCAGGAGGCGTTGTGCTGGAACCAAAGTGTGCATAGTCGTTTGGACTTCATCATAATTACGTTGTGTCTCCCTAATATATGTGTTCAGCCTTTGCAAGTTTGGGTTCTCCAACAAATTCTTCCATAACTCCATGGCATGATTAAACATAATTGCGTAGTCTGTGACTGCGATATCCAATGTACCCATATTTTCTTTGATCGCTGCTCCGCGTTACTCTCGAACCTTTGGCGGAGTAGTTGGATGCAACTTTAGCTGTAGTTCTGAGATCTTCATTTGGAAATCGAAGGTAACTCTGCCGATTTCATCCTTTGATATGTGAACCGCAACAAACAATTTTATGACTTTTGTTGTAGCTGCGACATCCTCTTGGATGTCTTGCATGCCTACTCAATTTGTATCTCCAAGCTCTAACTTCGCGCTTACAATTCCTCCTTTTCCTTTAGAGCCAGAGGTTTCTCTGTAAACATATGTTCATTGTTGACTTTGAACTCATTGATAACTGCAAGGGTGCATTGTTCTCTGATCCTTAACTCATCTGAAACCCCCTGATGTAATGTGTGGAGGGTATGAAGCGGTAGCATGGCCAAGTTTACTCCTACGTCCTTCACTGTACTTAATACATTGCAGTCCTCCTCTAACTCTGCACGAACAAACCCTTCTATTAAAGGTATGAATCTGAGGTCCAGAGTTCGTTCTAGCTCTTCTGTTGTCTCGCTTCCTTGGGTCAGGCTTTATTGTGCCCCTCTCGCTTGCTCAACGTTCGCTTGAATCCTGTCGGTATGGAAATGCAACTCGCACATATCCTTTTGGACGCTCCCCAGCGTCTGCATATATTGTTGTTCAAATTGCTGCCACAACTCTATTGTGGTGTCTCTGACCTTTTCGTCGATCTCATTGAGATCATGTTCTATGAGGACCATCGGGTCGATGCGCATTTTCTTGTTGGATTTATGCTTCTTTCAAGGACAAATAGTTTGCTGTGTTCCATGCTTCTTCAAGGTGAAGGGAGTGCTTTGCCCTTCTCCACCACCTCCTTCTTGTCCTGATAGTTCCTGCTCATCTATATGCTTGGAAGTCGGTACAAGTGTGTTTCACCTCAGCGTGCTCCTTCGTAGCACACTCTTTTTCCTCATCTACCTTAGCAACAACTTCTTTCTTCTTCTGCTAAGCCAGAACTCGCGCTGCCTTCTGTGCTGTCTCTTTACACTTTTGCGCAGTGGTCAACTGTGCAGCAGAGCTCTCAGCACCCTTGCTGGTACCTGCATCAAGATCTGTGGGTTCACACCACTCCGGTGGCCAACTCCCCACGATCTCCTGTACATCTGTCACTGAGACTAAGTATGAAAACTTGTGCCATGTAAGCTCAGGGTCCTTCTGTGCCCTAATCGATACGTTGTGGAAATTGGCCTTGAACTCCGCAAAGGCCCTTAATTGGCCATACAAAGTTGGGGACAATCATGGCCGCTGACTGATGACTATCCTAAGGTCCATCTCCATTAAGATCCAGGAAATCTTCAACTCCTTGATCCTCTTCGGATCCTTTGTTTCCCATAGGGAATAAAAATTCGCTACCTCTGGTAAATCTTCTGGTTGTGTGGGAAATTGACTATCCTTCGACAATCTCCATGCTACTAAAACAATAGACAACAGTAGCCATGCATAATGGAACGGTTTTGTATCCTCCTAAGCTTCACAACAGTTAGTGAGGAACTCCTTACACAAATACTTTGCCTAGTTATATTTAACACCTTTCGCGCACTAGGCAGCTAATGATACCACTGACACCGAAACTTTGTCCACATGACATTTCCTCATAATTTTTCTTGCAAGTATTTGGGCGGAAAACTGCACCACCTGGTCCTAAATGGAGTGGATAGAATATCCATGCGACTTCTTTATGAGACCAAAATCCACCTTCATCTTATCTGCTAGCTCCTTTTCTCCACTTTTCCTTTTAAACTCCTTGGTAGGGTTTGCTTCCTTATATGGAAGCTTTGTTATCCAATGAATTAGCACATATGTGATCGGGATGGGCTCCCCAAGCCATAGGCACCCATTGTGCACCAATGTGAGCAACTGGCACACGCACACTGTGTTGATTATTGATTTGTGAAAATGCGGTATGTAGAGCATGTGAAACAATCCTGCCTACTCAACACCTCTGACCCATTTCATGGGTTCCATCCACATAACCCCAGTTTCTTCGTAATAAATATTCTTCATATATTTTGTAGTGGCCAAATGAGGGAATATCTTGTGGTTTGCGAGATCCCAATCCTCCATATTCAACAATGGAATACGCGCTAAGGTTGTGCCTTCAAATTCCACCTATTCTGACAACAAGGGTGTCAAGACTGTAAACTTCCCGGAATTAAGGTCTTTCATAACTTTGGCCTTCCCTTTCCATGAAGGGATATACACTGGGAGGCCTTTGATAAGCTCGACCTCCTCAACATCCAATTCCTACACTCCTTGGAATTCTTCTTCCTCCAAGTCCACAACTTTCTTTGGTTGCTTACCCTTCTACTCCTTCTGCCAAACCTCCACATTCTTCCACAGTGATTGTCTCACCGACATAGGTTTCTTCTGCTTCTCCTTGACAACTGATTTATTCAACCTAGGCGAACTTGGTGTCGTAGGCACAACATGTGTAGCTTCCATACTTGATATCTTAGGGGCCACCGCGTCCGAGACAGAAACTTTAGAACTCACAGCTTCAGTGGGATTTGTGACAATCATTTGTTCTAAGAATAGTTCATGGGTTGTTGTGGACAAATTTGCAAATGAGGGTCGCAATACAAGCTCTTCCTAGTCTTTGATCTTCATAAACTCAAAGCATAAAGGCTTACAACATTCTTACTTTATAGAAGGTTTTGAATTTAAATCCAACCACACCCTCCAATTTCTGATCATAAATGCATCTTTGGCAGCAGATCTTCAAATATTTTAGCCATAAATGGCACCTAACTGCTCCTCTTAATGGAAGTTTTTCCATAAAATCAGGAATAGTAAATTCAACGACTAATTTTGGAAAATCCATCTTAGCTTCTACACCTTTCTTTAAACCATCCATCTTAGCTTCTACATCTTTCTTTAAACCATCCATCTTAGATTCTGTTACTTTTTGTGCAAGTGACACTTGTTGCACTTGGTCTCGTAATCTTGATATATCATGTTGCATTTCTTCCTCTTCTTCATGAGTCATGCTAGATCTTTCAGGTTGCTTACTAGGTGTTTTCATTTTCTTTCCTCGGGGAATCAATTACCGATAATAATGCTTTACTATGCCCTTTGAATTCCTTCAAACTAATTTTTCAAACCAAGCTTATGCAAAAATTAAAAAAAAAAACTACACACCTTTTTTCACTTTGTAGGAGCTTGATATTGAATCTCTGTAATTTCGAATCATCCAGTTCAAAAATTGTGTTCTGTAGTAGCCCTCTATGTCCTCTTTCCAATGCCACCAGTCTGATCCAAATTGGATTCTCCAAGGAAGAGTTATGCACAATCTCCCAAGATGACCTGATTATAGGACTTTCTAGAAGATCGAACTTGTATGAAGTGTCGCATGTCACTGTTCCGACCTTTGGCTCTGAAAAATATATATAGGAAACTACAGTCTGTCCTCTTTCTGTACCTTCTTACAAAATTTCAATCTGAAGCTCAGAGCGAAATTTATGACGATTTTCCCCAAGTCACCTGTTTGGAATGTAATTTAGGAGTCTGCAAAAAGACCAACTTCCTCAGATCATATCTCCACAAATATAGTGCTAAAAGCTCTGAAATTTAGACCCGAGGTTCAATGCGATTTCATCTCAAATGGGTTTTTTTTTTTCACTTTTGAAACGTCACAGAAAACAAGTTATAGCGAAAATTCCATGATGACCTATTTGGAGCAGTGAAACCCTAGAATCCTAAGCTCTGATACTAAATGTTATGAAACCAACTCACAAAAAGATAGAAAAGATAGTTGAACGCCTTAGAATTCAGCCTATTTGAGGGGGCAACCTCCTTTGCATTACACAAAATAACAATTCTTGGATGATTCAAATGACAAAACCTCCTTTCTATATATAGGAGTTTAAGGGGTTACAATATAACCAAGCCAACCTAACAATAATAATATAAAGCCACAAAAATAGCAATAAAGGGATTCTATGGGGCACAGTAATAACAATGTGGGGAAAATAGGGGCACAACAGTATTAATAAGGGATACAACTACAATATTAATGGGGGCATCACTAATATTGTAGGGACCTAACACCAATGCACAAAATCTTCTATGCGATCGATTTTTCTGGGTAGTGACCTCCTGCCACCCCTCCATGTTCTTTAACTAGGATACTAGTGCATTCAAACTCAAGAACATACCATTGCATTATCTCATCCATTCCCATCTTATACAGATAACCTGCAATCACTGAAAAATCCATAGCACAGACTACTAACTCTTTCTTTTGCTGCATAGAATAGCCTTTTGGAGTTGTTCTCGTTGTTAAAAACTGAATGATATCAGAAAAATTATCATCCATGACGTGCACCACAAAGAGTTGTGCATCAGACAATCCTTCCTCCAAAATACTTGGTTCTTCACTAGTTTCAATCCTTGATATATGGTCTGGACCTGCATTCAGCCTTCCAAGCTTCATAATCACTTCAAAGTCATTTTTATGAAACAACAGTAACCATCGACATATCTTTCTCCCCAACACAGGCTTATTGACTAGGTATTTCAGTGTAGAGTGATTTTTATACATTTTAAAGTGTCCACCCAACAAATAATGCCTAAACTTTTGCAGTGTGTAGACCATTGCTAGCCCTTCACGCTCTATAATGGAGTAATTCTTCTCAGCTTTGGATAAATTTCTGCCCATGAAGGCTATTGGATGATCAATATCTCCTTTGTCTTCATGTGTCAATATCACTCCAAGCGTAATACAAGAGGCATCTACATGCACATGGAATTCCTTCTTCCAGTCGAGAAATACCAAATAGGTGCAGTCACCATCTTTTCCTTCAGAACATCCAGGTAGTGCTGACACTCATCATCCCATCAAAACATCACATCTTTCTTTAATAGCTTCTCCATCGGTGCAATTATCTAAGCATATGCCTTATTAAACTTCCTGAAATACCTAATGTTCCCTAATGTCGTGCACAACTGTTTCACATTCCTAGGAGATTCCAAGTTCACAATTATGACGATCTTCACAGGGTCTACCATCAATCCTTGATTACATGCAACATGACCGAGCAAAATTCCAAAGGGCACACAGAGTATGCACTTCTTCAAGTTCAGCATGATATGATACCTTCGATATATATCCAATATATGGTGCAGACTTGCAAGATGGCACTTCACCAACCGAAATATAGTCCAATCATCAAAATAAACCTCCATAAATTTATGAATAAATTCTTTGAATGTCGCGATTACTACTTAGGGGAAGATTGCAGGCACGTTCTTCAATCTGAATGGCATAATTATATATTGAAATCAGCTCGAATCCGTCGCGACGGTTGTCTTGCTTCGGTCTTCCGGCGTGATCTTTATTTGATGATAACTCGAAAATTCATCAGTGAATGGATAAGCTTCCTGGCTGCCAACGTTTTATAATACTTCATCAATAAATGTTGTTGGAAATGGATCATGTACGCATGCGTCATTCAGGTTTGTCATATCCATGCATATACGGATTTTGCCTTTCTATTTCTTCTTCTGGACCACCATTGGGCTTACCTAGTCTGATTCCTCTACTGGCTCAATAATACCGGCATCCAACATCTTATCTAGTTCTTGGAGTACCTTCTCTTTATATTTTGGATTTAGCCGATAAGGCCTATGCTTATCAGGCTTCACATCTGGCTTCGATGTAATCTTCATAACACCTAGATCTCCGATGATTCCTTTCAAATTTGAAAATTCATTGGGAATAAATCCTAGTACTCATGCAATAGATCAACTACCTTATCAACCGTATCTTCGTCCCAATAGTCACCTATATTAGAGAACTTAGTTTCTGCTTCAGACCCAATGTTTACTTGTTGAGTTTTCAAAGGTTTGGCTATATTTGGGTTCGCCACCTTTGGTCCTTCAACTTCACGCTGTCCTTTGGTCTCTAGAATAGTAATATTGTGTGGATATTGTTATTCTTCTTCAACAGTCACATTATAACAAACTAGCGCATGGCACAACTGTGTACTCCAATTTAGCTGAGCCCATTCTACCAGTTCCTTCGACGTTCTGAATATAGTTGCTTTATCTCTTGGAGTGCTTCATCAATGCTCTCAAACCCATCCTCAAAGTTGAAGGTTAATAGAAAAATCTCCCTTAAAATGTCCCATTCAACCATTCCATGGCGAAGCTCCATCTCTAGATACCATTTCATTGGGATTGTATCTAAAGTATGACATAAAATGTGCATCCATTCTGGTTGTGGTTCTGTTCCCGAGGCCTTAGTACATTGCACCAAATCATCATGCAGATCATCCTTCCCACTGCATTTTTCTATTATTCGAGTATTAGCATACCCAAACTGTAGTTTCATCATCCTTTGGTATGCTTGGAAGCGATGTTCTTCTTGTACTTCCCTTTCAAATTCATCTGAAAACAATTCCGCATTAGTTAAACCATCATAATGTGGAAGGTTCCTTACTTCAGTCGAGACACATCTCGGCGATTTGGTCATCATATTGCAATGGAGCATAGATACTTCATGCAGCCGATTCTACCAGCGTTCAAGTTCTTCATCTGAATCTGAGGTGCAGGAGCTATCCTCGTCCCACAAAATTTGTCCATCGACTGTGGGATTGATCCAATCTTCATCTCACATTGTTATATTGTATATCTGATCCAGATCATCGTCACTTTCTACATAGTCACTAACAGGTTCAGTATAACGTGCTCCTTATACAAGATCTGGTGGCACTACAACCCTGAGCGACTTCTTTTCAAATGTCCTCTTCCGCTTCTTCAAGTTGATTACCACGTTCACATCAATAGCCATGTAAATTCCTAGTAGTGCGGGGTAAGGGTTACTATCATCCACTATTTCAATGACCTCAAAGTCAGCCAGCGCACTCACACCCTTAATGTCTACCGTTACACCACATAAGTGCCCCATAGGGATAATCTTCTATTGATTTGCCATCCGCAGCTCAATAGGAGACCACTGCTACATAAGTATCCCCATCCTTTCCCACATCTTCTTAGTAGAACATTCACATCAGATCCAAGATTACTTGGTCCATTTCACATTTTCCTATCTGTGTGGTCAACCTCATCTTGCACCCCGTTTGCGTTTTATGCTTACCAATATTTCTTACTGTGCATTGTTCAGTAGGAGTGTTTTCTTTATTTGAGCACTTGTCGATTAACTCTTGCAACCCTTCTACCGCTTTCTAATCATGTAGTAACTTCATACAGGTCTTTAGAAAAGTAGCTAGTACTGAAGGATCTACCTCTTGCATCACACTAGTCTCAGGAAATTTCTCCTGACTTCCTGAGGTAGATGCCTCAACAAAGTTCTTTTTTTCTTGCATAAATGTTTCTTTAGCGCAATTAAGATCAAAGTCTACTTCCTTCTTAGCAACTTTGCACTCCCACCCTTCATCCTTAGGTTCCTTACCTTTATCTGCACCAGTCACCACACCACTTCTGGTTACTATATTTACACTGTGATCTTCTTCGCAAGACTCAACCCTCATCATTTGAATGTTATGTGTAGGTTATGCCTTCTTTTCACATCTTTTCCATAAGGACCAAACAATCCTCTATTACATGGTCAAACTTTCGACAATATTGACACGAGGGATGCATGGGGTTTGTACAATATCGCGTGAAGTGCCCTGCTTCATCACGATTATAACATATGACTTTCCCATGCTCTCGACCTAGTCCACCTCCTCTTCCTCGTCCTCAGCCTTGGAATCCTCCACGTGCTGCTCTTGCACCTTGATCATGAGGCTAGTTTTCTACTTGAATTCGGTAAGTAGGGGTTCTATCCATCATCAGCTCATAACTTCTACAATGGCTTTCATCATGTCCCACAAATTTACATAAATTGCAAAACAATTGCTGAGGGGTTTGAACAAACTTATGCAGTAAATGGAACCTATCAGTGGTGTGCTATCCTACACCTTGACAGATAGCACACCATAGTGCATCTCCCATGCTTGTCGCAACGTTATTCTTAGGTTTCAAGGGAACATGCCCTCCCCCAATAATATAGTTCTTATAGACTAGGCAACGGTCCTTATCATGTCCATGGCTTTTACACTTCAGACACCAGAACTCAACGAGCACCTCTAGCCGAGCTTCCTTTCCTTTCTTCAGGCTCTATAACTCCAAGTGTAGGCTTTCTAGCTGTGAGCGAATCTGTTGCACTCCAAGGTTCGTATCATGTATAGGTAAGGCATCCAGCCTCATCGCGATCTCCAAGGTTTCGTCTTGTATTTATATCTTTTGTTGTGGCAAAGGTACTCTCAAATGTGTTGGCATTATGATGCATGTGTTGTACTTGATGGCAACCCTCTCATAGAAGATCATCTCACTTACATATAACTAGATGAATTTACAGAAGAGATATCAAAAGTGACTGAATGCATGGGATGCAGGACAACTCAAAGGAATCAGATGGTAGTTCTAAAGTGTGACAAGTTAGCTTTTCCATCAAGTCCAAAGGGGGAGATTGTTGGCATTATGAGATAAGTGTTGTCCTTGATGGCAAACCACACAGATGACAAATCATAGTGCAGGAGGTCAGCAGCAAGGAATTGATGATCAGTCTACAAGAATGAAGTCGTGATTATATATACGCAGGTTCATTGTGACAAAGACGCGTATACACACGGGTTAGACATTACCAAGTCGCGTGTGCGTATGCACACACTTTCATGTGAGGAAAAACACATATATGTTGGATAACTTACCTTTGGTCCGTGGCAGTTAGTCCTTGGTACTTGAACCTATGGTTTTGGACCATGGTACCTCGTCAGATGTGTTGATCCCTAGTATTGGGTTCATGGTATTAGTTTGTTATGGTTTTGGACCGTGGTATTGTAAAAGGCCTAAGACTATAAAAGGAGAAGAAGATCATTAGGCAACTGTATTGAGAAAGTCTTGAATATCTGATGAAGGATGAGATCCAGTATGCAGGTTATGGGTTGCTTGATCTAAGCTAAG
>APFE030450470.1:44430-67432 GCA_000404065.3 Pinus taeda | reverse complement strand
GCTTCGGCATGTATAAATATGTATTATAACATTGAAAGGAACATAATGAAAAATCAAGTTGGTAGTCTCGGTTTTGGGATCCAGTGGGAAAATCTCTGTGTATATGTGTTTTATGTGCTATGCTCTTGCATTGTTTATTTTTTTGTGTTTTAGAATTCGTATGCAGGTAATTTCTGTATAGGGTTAAAACCTACATTCATTGTGTTCAACATGTTGAATGGTGGGAATGGAGGTGGAGGGGGTGAAGGTGTGGGAGTATGAGGTGGAGGCAGAGGTGGAGGTGGAGTGGATGGATGAGGTATTGATCTAGGTGGATCTTCAGATACAATGGCATGGAAAAACTCAGAAGTCAAAGTGATCGGAATGAAGTCAACTTAGGATCAAAGCGTAGATCTTGTCATCCTGATTCCAACGACATGAACAACACTTCAATCCAAGTCCAGATGATGAAGTTATCACACAAGGAAGGTTGCTTTGATCCTTAAGAAAATGAGGATTTTTCCTTTGAAAAAGGGTTTTAAGCCTTAAACGCAAAATCGCAATCGGAGGACTTGTGGAGGCAGACTTAAGAGAGGTGCAGTGGAACCCCCAATTACCGATCTCTGATGAAATCAGGTCGGCAGACTGGAGGCAACCTGATCAGAGGTCTTACTTGTATATATATTGGCGATCAGGTAGAGCGATCAATGATAAAATGATTGGCAGGATCATTATCGGGACACCGAAGCGATATATGAGTGGGACACCGATGCAATCGGCCTACGTCGATATCGGTGATCGACGATCAACAGTCGACACTTCCCCAGTTACAGGACTTTAAGACACCGATATGCTGATTGCGACCTCAAGCTGGACCCAATATGCGAATGCGCCCAATTTAATGTTTCATGAAGTCCAGGTAAAGGAGATTTTTCCAGATTTTAGTGGTTTTGCAGGGTTTTCTTGTATTTATCAGTGCAACGATAAAAAGGCCATTTTAAGAGGTGGTTACACTCACCGATCCTTTCATGACACTGGCCTCCATTGTGAATTAGACAACCTCGATTTAAAGGGGATTCTGTCTGAAAACCCATTATAAAAACACGATCAACGGAAAGAGCACAAGAGGAGGCATTTTTGCAGCACGCTGTTTCGTTTGGCAGGAGGCTGAGAGTGCATATTTGTCTATTTTTGGATAATTTTACATGAATCCAGCCCCTTCGTTGCTATGGACGCATTGGTGTTGCTTATCTTTCCATCTCAAGCATCCATTTCACAACCATCTTTCCGATTGGATGTATAAGCCTCTTGTGGACAGTTGATGATTGTAATTCTTTTCTTTCATGCCATTTAATAAGAAAGGCCTCCCCATTGTTGAGTTGGGCCCAAAGACGCAGTCTGAATTGGACGAACTCCGTTATCAAGCCTTGATGTCTTCTTTTGTGCCTTTTATGTGTTTACTTCTTCTTTTCTTATGTGCACATTTCTGTATTTAGCTGCAATTTTGCATGTGATTCTTTCCATACATCTATAAGTGAAAACGTCCTAGATCAAGTGGTATCAGAGCAGGGCTTTTTAGATGTGAATTGCATGTTTGTATGCTAACAAGAAGTAGGCTTCAAAGAGGCGAAGGGGAACTAGAACCTTTCGATCCAGAAGTAGGGCATGCACCTCGAAGGAGAAACATGGCAGAAGATGAAGCTCATCTTGAAGAGGAGTGTAATTTCATAAAGTTTTTCTATTCAATCGCAGAGAACATCAGTCAGCTGGTTTTAAGACTAGAGAAAGTAGAGGAGAGAAATCGAGAAGGACAAGGTTCACCACATGGGAATGGTGGAGAAGAACCCCCTCCTTCTCCTTCTGGTAGTGAAGGCTCTCCTTCCTCTCACCACCATAATCAAAGAAATCCAAAGGATGCATCTAAGAAACCTTTTTTTAAATTAGATGTTAAATTTGATCTCCTTGTGTTTAGTGGTGAAAGTAACACAGAGAAGCTTAACAATTGGATCAGGCAGATTGAGGTTTACTGCAGGATTTAGCAAATCATAGAGGATGAGGGGAAAATCCAGTTGGCCTCTCTACAGCTGGGCAACACAACTCTCGTTTGGTGGGAGAGCAAATTACAGAGCAATAAAAATGTGGGTAAGCTCTTTTCCTCATGGTCTGATTTCACTTCTGCGTTAAAGGAACAATTTTATCCCTTAGGATACAAACATAAAGCTTTGATGAATTGGCAATATTTAAGGCAAGGCATAGGGCAGGATGTTCAGAGTTTTACAGAAGAATTTAGGAATCAAGCACTGAATTTGGGTATTTCACTTGATGCACCTGAATTTGTAACCAAGTATATTCGCTCACTGCATAGTTATATTAGGCATTCATTGTTATCGTTTGAACCAACCACTATTGATTTAGCTAGCATAAAAGCAATTCAGATTGAGAATAGGGGCAAGAATGAAAGAGAGGATCAGTCCAAAAAGCCACTGTTCAAACCTCCCAATGGCAAATTCAAAGTGAAATGGAAAGGGAAGGAGAAGAAAACAACAACAACCAAAGAAGGAGAGTGGCCTTATTGAAATCACTACAAGAATGAAGGCCATGATGATGATCACTGTTGGAAGTAGCACCCAGCAAGGCGTCCAAAGAAGTATGGAGGAAAAGGGAAGCAGAAAACAGTGGCAGCGGTACAACAAGACCTTGGATCAGATTTGGGAGATGAAGCACTGGTTAGAGTAGCTGGAACAAAAGGTACCCTTACACCTCCTGTTAATTCTAAATCGCATGAAGGCACTGGTTCTTTAGATGAGTCCCTTTCGAATGGCCAAAAAAGAATTGAATTATTTCATATCAGGGTTGTAGTAAATCACACCAAAGTAGAAACTTTGTTTGATACTGGGTCCCAAGCAAACTTAATTGTAGAATCCCTGGTAAAGAAGCTTGGCTTAGAGACAAAACCACACCTGAAACCTTACCCATTGGGATGGATACATGATAAAGCGAAATTGAATGTAACCCAACAGTGCAAGGTCAAATTTGTGATTGCATCTAAGCTAGTAGATGAAGTAGAGTTGGATGTAATATCATTGGATATCTGTGGCATGGTATTACGGAGCCCATACCTGTATGATAGAAAAGCAGTCTTTTTCCGCCATGAGAATAAATATCAAATCACCAAGGATGGGGTAGAATACATAGTGCGGGCTCATCAAAATAAAATTAATGCTAGCCTTGTAAGTGCTGAGCAAATGAAAAGACTGGTGAATTTCAGTAAAACATGCATGCTTATGGTTGTAAGGGAGAAAGAGGCTGAATTCACTGATGTGTTCCAGGGCTGAGATGGGAAACATAAACATGAATTAATGTAATTGATTTCTAATTATAATGAACTATTTCAGGGGCCGAAGGGATTACCTCCGAAGAGGGAAATCCAACATGAAATTCATCTATTGCATGATTCCCCTCTGCCAAATACCGGCATTTACAGGATGTTGGCAATTGAGATGGAGGAGATCAAGAGGCAAGTGCAGGAATTGCTGGACCAAGGTGTCATCAGGCCGATTACCTCTCTGTGTGGTTCGTCGATTTTTCTAGTGCCAAAGAAAGATGCCAACTGGAGGATGTGCGTGGATTATCACATGCTCAACAAGATATCGGTGAAAAATCACTATCCCCTCCCACACATAGATGATTTGTTAGACCAATTAAAAAGTGTTGTTTATTACACAAAGTTGGATTTGCGTTGTGGCTATCACTAGGTCAGAATTGTGGAGTAGGACATGTGGAAAACCGCCTTCAAGACCAAGCAGGGGTTGTTCGAATGGATGGTGATGCCATTCGGGCTTTGCAACTCTCCAACCACCTTTATGCAGGTTATGAATGATATTTCAGCCTTTCATTGATGAGTTTGTTCTCATGTATTTAGATGATATACTAGTTTTTAGCAACAGTTGGTTTGAACATGTGAGTCATGTAAAGAAAGTGCTTGATGTATTGAAGAAAGAAAAACTCTTTGTAAAATTGTCAAAGTGTGAGTTTGGGAAAACCTCTCTGGGTTACCTAGGTCATATTGTTGGTCATGGTCAGTTAAAAATTGATCCCTCTAAAGTTGAAGCAATTGTAAATTTGCCTAAGCCTACTAGTGTAACTGAGGTCAGTAGCTTTTTAGGCGCAGTCCAGTATTGGAGGAGATTTATTGCTCATTTCTTTGTTATTGCAGCACCTTTGCATACCTTGACAAGTGTGAAACAAGCCTTCCAATGGGGAGGAAGACAACAAAATTCCTTCGAAACATTGAAGGAAAAAATTAGCACCATGCCAGTCTTAGCCTTACTCGATCTCCAACAACCATTTGAGATCGAAACCGATGCCAGTGGTTATGCCATGGGAGCTATACTGATGCAGCAAAAGAAGCTGATTTGTTACCATTCTGAGAATTTTTCTCAAGCTGTGATAAACTATCCCACCTATGACAAGGAGCTCTATGCCTTGGTGCAGAGTGTGAAAAAGTGGAAACACTATCTGATCAGCAAGGAGACCATCATCCATACAGATCATTAGCCCTTACAGTACCTTCAGTCACAAACCAAGTTGCATCAATCTTGTCATTTCAGGTGGATGGGCTTTCTTCAACAATTTCATTTGGTAATAAAGTATAAGAAGGGCACTAGCAATAAAGTGGCCAATGTGCTATCTCGCCCTCCTATTTCTTCTTCTGTTATTTTGCATAATGCTTCATTATCTTTTGAGAATTATGTTGAACAATATGCTAATGATGATGACTTTATGGAGGTTTATGCAAAACTAACCCATGGTTCATAGGTGGACAACTATCACTTGTAGGGGAAATTGTTGTATCACCTTGGTATATTGTGTATTCCCACAGGAGAAAGAGTACATGTAATTCAAGAGGCCCATACCTCTCTTATGTCTGGACACTTTGGTGTCGAGAAGACTTTATGTCATGTACAAAGATTTCATTTTTGGCCTCATATGAAAAATACTGTGACTCGCTATGTAAAGGGTTGTGTGATCTGTTTTGTTTCAAAGCCCTCTAATAGAAAACTTGGGCTCTACACACCACTCCCTATTCCAAGTCGTCCATGGGAAAGTGTGTCAATGGACTTTGTAGGAGGTTTACCTTTGTCTAGGAAGAGTCACGACTATTTGTATGTCGTTGTTGATTGTTTCAGCAAGATGTGCATTCTTGTGCCTTGTAAAAAGCATATTATTGCAGAGCAGACTGCTTCTCTTTTCTTTCAGCATGTTTGGGTCCACTTTGGATTACTCACATAAATTGTGTCAGATCAGGACTCTCGCTTCCTTGGAGAGTTTTGGACCAGCTTGTGGAGGATGATGGACACCAAATTGAAAATAAGCATGGCATTTTACCCTCAGACCGACAGACAAACAAAGGTTCTTAACCATACCGTGGTACACTTATTACGAGGCCATTGAGGGAAACATCCCAAGTTGTGGGATGAACATCTATACGGCATTCCTACAACCGAGAAGTGCTATCATCTACGCGACGTTCACCATTCGAGGCATGTTTTGGTTACCTGCCAAAGGACCCTTTTGATATGGTCTTTGGAAGGGAAGATGGCTCCAGTGGACGCAATGATAGGGACACAACTCAGCAGTTCATTCAGTGAATCCATTTGACTCACCAAGCAGTGCCAGAGTAGTTGGAGAAAAGTCAAGCCCATTATAAGGCTCGACATGATAAACACCGAGTCGACCATAAATTCCAAGTGGGCGACAAGGTGTGGTTCAACATCAACAAAGATAGGATGAAGGGAGAAGGAAATAAGTTGTGGCCAATCCGGTATGGACCATTCACCATATTGGAGAAGATTAGGAACAATGCTTTTTGTCTTGACTTGCTGATATATATGAAGATGTACTCAGTAGTGAATGTGGAGAACCTAAAGTTGTATGAACCACCTTTGATCATGGACACTGATGAGGTGGGCACAGTTCCTACAATCGATGATTTTGCACCAGAATATCTCGATGAGTTTCCTGAAGACATCATCCTTGATAGAAGAACCAGGACTTCACGATGAGGAGATGTAGAGTACCTTTGAGTTGGTTTCAAGGGAATGCACCCCAGCAAGGCCAGATGGATGGAGAAAGAGAAAGTGAGGGAACAATTCCCTCACTTGCCAATTGACTAATGAAAATCTTTTGGTGGTCCAAAAGATCCTTAATGGGGAGGATTGATCTAGGTGGATCTTTAGATACAATGGCATGGAAAAAATCAGAAATCAAAGTGATCAGAATGAAGTCAACTCAGGATTAGAGCATAGATCTCGTCATCCTGATTCCAGCGGCGTGAACGGTACTTCAATCCGAGTCCGGATGATGAAGTTATCGCACAAGGAAGGTTGCTTTGATCCTTAAGAAAATGAGGATTTTTCCTTTGAAAAACGGTTTTAAGCCTTAAAGGCAAAATTGCAATCGAACGACTTGTGGAGGCAGACTTAAGAGAGGTGCAGTGGAACCCCCGATCGTCGATCTTCGATGAAATCGGATTGGCGTACTGGAGGCAACCAGAGGGAGGTCTTGTATATATATTGGCAATCAGGCAAAGTGATCAGCGATAAAACGATCGGCGGGAACATTATTGGGACACTAGAGAGATATATGAGTGGGACATCGATGCGATTGGCCGACATCGATATCGGCGATTGGAGATCGGCGGTTGGCACTTCCCCGGTTACAGGACTTTAGAGACACCAATATGATGTTTGCGACCTTAGGTCGGACCCGATATGCAAATGCGCCCGATTTAGTGTTTCTTGAAGTCCGGGTAAAGGAGATTTTGCCAGATTTTAGTTTTTTTGCGGGGTTTTCTTGTATTTATCAGTGCAATGATAAAAAGACCATTTTAAGAGGCGGTTATGCTCACCGATCGTTCCACAACATCGGCCTCCATTGTGACCCAGACAACCCCGATTTAAAAGGGGTTCTGTCTGAAAACCAATTATAAAAACATGATCGATGGAAAGAGAAAAAGAGGAGGCATTCTTGCAGCACGTTGTTTCGTTTGGTAGGAGGTCGAGAGTGCATATTTTTATGTTTTTGGACAGTTTTACATGACTCCAGCCCCTTCATTGCTACAGATGCATTGGTGCTGCTTACCTGTCCATCTCAAGCATCCATTTCACAGCCATCTTTTAGATTGGAGGTATAAGCTTCTTGTGGATAGTTGATGATTGTAATTCTTTTCTTTCATGCCATTTAATAAGAAAGGCCTCCTCATTGTTGAGCTGGGCCCGGAGACGTAGTCCAAATTGGACGAACTCCGTTATCAAGCCTTGGTGTCTTCTTTTGTGCCTTTTATGTGTTTACTTATTCTTTTCTTATGTGCACATTTCTGTGTTAAGTTGCAATTTTGCATGTGATTCTTTCCATAAATCTATAAGTGAAAACATCCTGGATCAGGTATCCTTGGGATACCCTGCGTAATTAACTGAACTGCACTTTGTGGCGTAGTCAACACCATCCCTTCGTCATTTCTTGAAGGGGGTTCACTGAGCGGACTATATTATGGGCTTTCCCCTGTTTCTTCTAAAGAATCTCTCACTTCGCGTAGCCCCAAACGTCAAGGTCACTGCATAACCCTCTTTTCACATAACAACATTTTAATCCCAACCTTGAATGATTTTAGATACTTACCTCGCAGTCCTTTAAAGAGCCCGTGTTGTACTTTGTTTTAACTGATATTTCTGTCGATCACGAAATAAGTCACGAAACTTCCCAATGTGCAATCAATCCAGTGATCCACAACTTGTGCGATATTGCTTTCTGACACCTCTAGATGTCACACCAATTTAGGAGTCCACACTATAGGAACCTCAAGCCTCCACGTCCCTTGACTACCAGCCAATTTAGACAACCACTTGTGTTGTTTGGAAACATAAGAACTCGATGGTCTCATCTGTGTACAAAAATCTTTGCAACCACTACTCCTTGGATAATTTAGGGCTCCTCTTCTCTTGAGCCATGAAAGTGTGCACGTTTCGATCAATCGACTTGTCAATCTCTTTATTCATAGGAAACCATTTATCACGCATCTCTTATATAGATCCCGGTTCTAGAAACATAACCATTTGTTGGCTTAAGGGGACCTGACCCAGGTTCAAAGTTGTTTGCGCCAACTAACAAAACCCTAAATCCTAACCGTTTTAGCAACAACCTGTATAATGCAGGCTACATTCTCACCAGAAGCAGTATTGGGGGATGTTAGAACTAGGTTTAGTATTTATACACCCTAAAGAGGCAAACTATACACATTCATGCACTAATTAATAACTCTAGATCTGCTTTCGCGCAAATATATTCAATTAATAAGAAATTGTAACAAAATTAATCCTTATCTTCATGAAAATAGATAATCACTTAGTTCATGCACAAATATTATAGATTCGATGGATTCACGTAGTATTTACACATTATTTCATATAAAACATATCATTGAGCGACAAAACATAACATAAAGAGAATTAACAATAATACTCAGATGCAAGATATTTATCCAAAATTAGTCTTTATTCAGTTCCAGCGTTCAATTTATAGACTTCTCCGCCCTACTCACTCAGCTGTAGGGGTCCACGCACTCAGTTGTGGACTTACTAAGGCCTCATGTGCACTCAACTACAGGAGCCTTCCCCTTTCGCCTAAGTACAGGAAGCAGAGCCTTCCCGCCTTAACACTTGCACAAAACAATATCTATCTTGACTTAATTACTCCTTAGTACTACCTCTTCTAGACTCACTATGACTCAAATATATAGCATTTCCAATACAATACCATGGCCTGCGACCCATGGATGAATCTCAAAACTGACCTATTGCTTACCCAAACAAGGGGCTAAAGCCCCTTTGACTCTTATCTCGTTGCGTGCTCCACATCCACATTTCGCGAAGACTTTACATTCTTTATAACACTTTTTACAGCATTGGGTTAAATTAACCCCAAAACTGACCCTGGGTACCCTATCCCAACACTTACTGCTGCCAATTGGGGAAAAGCAATGCATTCGATAAGCCCTATAAATTTATATGAATGTGCAAATATTTTTTTTTAAATATATCACACTTATGCTTGTCAAGTTTCTAAAAACATAATCCAGAATGCCATTGAATTCATTGTCGTTCAGAAAGGCCACTTGTAGATTCAAAAGGCCATTTAGACTGGGAAGCATTCCAGTGAATCCATTTTGTTGTAGTGACATGGTAGTTGAATATTTGAGTTGGTTGAGATTTTTAGGAAGCTTACCTATCAGACTGAGATTCTACATTGAAATGCCTATAACAAAGCCTCCCTATCATTGTATGTGACTCTAGACCCCACATGCATCATTTCCCTTCCAATCACTAAGAATCTCCTTTTTTTCCAAGTTGTTGTACAAGACATTCAGAATGCCTAGTTCACAAAATCTATAACGACACTGCATTTCCACAAAATGGATGCACAAGAAAAATCCTGAGTAGCAGAATCATTATAGAATGTGAATTTGGTTTAGCAAAAAAAATCCTAGAACTAACGTCTCTCCATCTTAATCCCAATAATGCTTTTTTCTCTGAACATCCCGGGATTGAAAGTCCTTCAACGTGTGGCTTCGAGGACTCTTTGAAGTAGAACCTCGTATAGATAGATGCACCGCAACCCACTATTTGCCAAATGTGGGTGAGGTGGGTGGCCTGCTTTTGTGGGGAGAAATGCAAGCGAATGACTGCAAGTGGACTACATGTGTATATTTAGGAAGTGATGGATTGAATATATGCTGACCCCTATCTCAAACAATGATGCTTTATTTCTTGTTTTGGTTTGATGTTTTATTTCATATGAGATTTGTTCCTACATACTCAAAGTGCACAAACTCAATTTTTTTTTTGAAAAAAATAAATTGTATATTTATATTTGAAATGTGCAAAAAAAACATAAAACATTACAGAAAAGAAGTGTTTCTAACGAAGTTGCTGATTCTGGTTTTACATCTAGAAATGGGAGTGATGACATTTGATGAGGTCTTTGTTTGAATATGTTGGAACCCCACGTTGAGAGAGATTGTTTTAGAGGGAAAATCTAAACATTTACAAATGAAAACTTGATTATTTCTCAAATTGTCAAAATATTTTTCATAAAAATTATTCGTGAAACTTCCAAAATATTAACATTCCAGCTACCTCTACAACAAATATATGTAGCATTTATGTATATAAATAAAGACATTCACATATTCTAAATGAAGACAATTATTTGAAAAAGTGCCTAAAATATGGTTTGTCTTTTTAACACATTAAAATCTCTCTAATTTTTTGTTCCTCTTTTACTAATTTAAAATGAATTTATACCTTAGACAACTACTTCTAAAAATGTTTAAACAAGTTTTGACTTTTTGATACTAAATTAATATGAATTTCTATTTTGTTTTTGACACTAAATTAAAATGAATTTATACATGTTAAGAAATCAACTATTTGAAGAAATGGAAACATTTAAAAAATAGTTCTAGTACAAATTCTACTATTAGATAATAATTCATTTTTCAAGAAAGGAAGAAACTTGGTTCATTTCTTCAATTTCCTTTCTTAGTAAAAATGATTTTTGATTATGCAATGCAAATTTCCTTTCTTAGTAAAAATGATTTTGATTATGCAATGTAATTCTTAGGTGTCTTTTTGTACACTTACATGGTATTAGAGCAAATCTACATACCCTTTCTATTTCTTCCATGTGTCTTTACACGTTTAAGAGCAATTACTAATTATATCATTTATACCAGTAATATAAAGAGTTTTAAGTAATTCACTTATAAATAAATCGATAGTAATTATAATAATGCAGAAAATTTTAAATAATTCAATTGTAAATAAATTGATAATGATTATAAACTTTTTGTTGTTGATATTTAGTTATACCATTAAATTCATTTGGTAAAAGTTTAAAAGTGAGTATTATTCAAACTATTATGATGTCATTTAAGGTTATAATTTAATGATTTTAATATGTGTTTTGAGTTGGTTGGTTTTTAATGTGAAAGTAAAATTATATATAAATTAAGTTGTTGAATGTTAATAGATTTAAAACATGTGTATAAGTAATACCATTATAATGATAAAGCTGATAAAAAGTTAAATTTTAGAATTAGAAATTTTTATTTAATTACATTAATGATTTTAACTTCTTTTCAACATAATTTCTTAAAAAGACTTTATTAATTTCACAAAGATTCTCTTCCTTAAAAGTGTAACTTTTGAAAATTTTCTTGCACTGAAGATTTATGTAAGAAATCCATACCTATAATCCTTTTAAACTCCTATTTTCCATAAAAATGTCACTTTCGAAAATTTTCTTGCACCGAAGATTTATGTAAGAAGTCCATACATATACTCTTTATACTCTCTTTAAACTTTGTGAGGGACAAGTGTTTAGATTCATAGTATAATCATCATATCGTATTTACATTGTGTGATATTGTTGAATAAGGTAAAGGAAAATGTTTACTAGATTTAGATATTTTTCATGAGATTTGCCACGTAGGGCAGAAAAGTTTGAATCGTATGGGAACATTAAAAGTAAATATGTAAAAACAAAATATGGTAAAAATAAAGTTTTTTACATCATTTCAATTTTTTTTATGGGAGTATAAAGATTGTTATTTATTAATATTAACAAGGGAGCTACTGCCGTAGCGGTAGTCCCTGCCCGGGGGTGCAAATTTCAGGCTATAATTAAGAACCATCGAGTTGCAAGTGTGAATGCAGTTGCAAAACAAGCCAATTGCTGCTTATGATGTTCAAAGATTCTGATGTAGCTTGTCTACATAAAATTTTGAAGCTTTTTAAGCAAGGCTGTGCTAATTTAAAAAAATTCATGTAAAGTTTCTGGGCTTTCATTTAAGTTGACATTAAATTGCTTTGTAATAATTTCTGTGGGAGTTCTTGAGACACAATAACCAGAAACATGTATTTAATCTAGGTTACGGCCTTCAAGCTGAAATATACAAGCTTCTGAGCCAAGAAAACATGCAAATAATTAAATAAATGGCTCGATTGGTTTACCTTCAGATGCAGGCTGCGGATTGAACGTCTTCCTGAGATATTTAAAGCTCAAACACATCTCTTTGTATTGGCCTCAACCGATTCTCCGATTCACAAGATGAAAACGCCAAGAAATTGACAAGCTTGTCGCCTTCCGTTGACAAATTTCATAGACCCTGATTAGGCTCGGCTCTTATGCGTCGGCCACAGGCCTTCCGAATTTATAAATGAAAATGCTGATGCGATCTTTAATGGAACAGAGCCCTCGCAATCTTTACTATGGCCCGGAGCCTTTACAATCTTTAAAATAGCCTGTACTCGAGAATCCAAAGGAAGGAACTCGTTAATCCTTATCTTTGTATCGCCGCGCTTTTAAAATATGCCTAAAATAGGAAGGGCGAAGTCAGATTGCTTCTGCATATACCTTCTCGAGAAAACGAGGCCCGGAAGTTTGTCCTTTGCAACCGACGTTTTGTCCTTATGCCACAAGCTAGATCGTTTTACGTAATCCTCTCTTTGCGTTTGATTTTATTAAACCTGTAGATCGTCATTATATGTAGAAATCCTTCCGGATTGAATGTCAAGCTTCCTTCTCCATCCTCAAGGAAGAAAATCCTGGCTCTTCCATATGTTTTACGCTTCCGATCGCCCTGCGCGTTGTGCTGACTTGTACGCGTTTACTATTAAGGCTATGTTTCGAATAACATGTTGTACACGACTCTCTTGTCTGTAACTCGGCCTGCCTCTGTGTGCAACGTGTCACAAGATCAGCCAAGGAATGATATTTAAAGCATCACGCAAGACAGACGGCTCCTTGCTCTCCACTGTTTGCAAACCAGTGCGTTTAACTTAGGATAAAAAACTTAGGTGAAATTAAGTTGCGCGCACACGGAGAACAGGCACCTTACGATAAAAAACTTGGGCTAAATTGAGTTGAGCACATCGGGCGACGTGAGGCCGGCAATAAGACCTCCAAACAAAAACTTTGGCTAAAATTTTTTTGCGAGGAAACTGCGCAGCCAAAACTTTGGTTAACTAGTAAATAACAGGTACATATTTGCGGTCAACGCATCAACTAATAGCCAGTTGACTGCGTATCGAACGCTAATAGTCCCAGGCAGGGACTAATAAGAGGTGGAGAATTACTTTAAAAAAAGGTATGTGCGTTGATAATATAATTATTTTTAAAGCCTATAAGAATAGATAGGTAGGCATGTGATGTGTTTTTTTGAAATAGATAGATGGTGATTACATGCGTTTTTAAGAAGACACTCTTAGATATTAAGTTATTGATTTAATTTTTTATTTTATTCAAGTGTTATTGGGCATGACCATAATGTAGCATCACCACTGTCGAACTTACAAAAAAACTAGTGTAGTTATATGAATTAAATGGTTAGTAGACGTTGATAGACATTAGTCCTGAGGATGTGGTCCAACCATTAGGTGGGGAGGTTTGGTCCCCATAAGTCTCATGGTCCAATCCTGAGCAAAACTATATATGCATGAGAGCTACTCCAAGCATGATTTCTTTAGTTGGAAAAAAAGACATTGATAAGCATTAATTCATAATAAGTATCAAAACAATTGTTTCATCATACATTTCATATTGTTAAAATTATAAAATCATAAAAGTTAACTCAATTACAACTTTATTTAAAATTATGATTATTATTTTATTATTATTAATGATAGAAAAAAACAATATATAAGTTAAACATCTAACATTTTAAAAACTGTAACAAGATTATTAGTCATAAAGATTCACCTCAATTTTATCATGATATTTAAATCTGCATATAGGTTTTGTTACAATGTCGTGGATCAGTGTCATTACTTATCAATACTGCATGCTCATACAACATTTAAAAAAAAATATGTAACAAGATTATTAACGGTAAAGATTCATCTCAACTTTATCATGCGATTTTAAATCTATATATAGGTTTTGTTACAATGTCATGGACCAGTATCATTGGTTATGTATACCACATGCTAAAAAATTCATAACTCATTTCATATCATTTTTTTTAATTAATTAATTTAATTATATAATTACTTTCAAGATATCTCAACCTTTGATTTGTGTACAATATTAAAAAATATCTATGGAGGTTATATCTTACCATACACTTAATAATTATGATAAATAAATATAGAAAAAATAAGAGAAATTCAAAGATTTCCACATAATATATTGGATGTCAAAATTTTTAATCTAGTAGCACAATTAGTAATGAGGACAATGATGAATAGGAACTCCATTCATAATCATAACAATAATGAATCATGCTACTGGATTCAAAACATTAACAACCAATATGTTTATTGTGAAGAAAACTTTAGAAATTCTCATTAATAGACCATAACTCCATGAGAATTTAAAGTCTACTATAAATCAAAATTGTGGAAGTCTTATTCCAAAATAGACACACCAAACATGTCTATTGACCTAATAACATTATATCAATGTAATTACCAAAAATAAAATGTATAAACTAAAAACTAGTAAATTTCATATCACACTTGTTTACATCTTGTTCCTATCCATTTGTTATCCAACTACTTACTTAAATTGTCCGGGGTAACTATCCACATGACATTGTGTTGTGGAAACAAATAACAACAATTATTATTATGACACTTGGTGAATACACTTTTTATTTTTAATATAATTTTTATATTTCACACTTCAATTTAAAACCACATAAAATATAAATGTTAATTAATATTTTTAGTTTTCAAATTATTTAATTTAATATTTAATTATTTTTAAAAATTATAATAAACCAATTTAAAAATCTCAAAAACTATGAAATCATTTTTTTTAACCAGATAAAAAAATTATATAACCATAAAAAAATCTAAAACAATGAAAATACAATTAGCTTCAATGGGACACTACGATTCTAGTGAATACCATATAATTAATGAGACTACGAGGAGTAAGTACCAATTGTGGTTTTATATGACTTATATCATGCCAAAGTTTCAGAATTTGTGATTGATAATCTTTATGTATTAATATTTATTAGTACAAAATATGAGATGTTTTTTTCTATATATCTTAAGATGTGGGTCATGAATAAAAATAAAGTAATTTATTTATGGTATATTACGTGAAAAAATCAATTAATTATTGGGATTTTTATATATAAAAATTTAGAAAGTCGATAACATATTTATTGTATTTATTTAGTGTAAATATATCTTTCTTGAATGTATAATTACTCTTGTGTTTTAAATGCAGCTAGCTAATGTATGTTGCATTGACATGTAGATTCTCAAGTAATTAAATGTTTGGCATTAACGATATTGAATACTGACATTGACACACTATATTAATATGATATGAACACCTTCTTAACTAATATCCACACTTCTTAATACTTACAAAATGTAATTTCATACTTTACTACTAAATATTCACACTTATTAAAAGTAATATTCTCACTTTCAAATCCAATATTCACAATTATATATTTAATTTTCTAATTTTAATTTAAATTTAATAAAATGATATTTCCTCAATAATAATTTTAATTATAAAAAAATTTTTCTCATTATTAGTTTGAAAGCAACATGCTACACAACAGAATATAAATAATTAATTAATAAAATTATTTTTTATTAACTAATTTATAATTTTTTATTTGGTTTTTTTTGAAAAAAACTAATTTATTTTAAAGACTTTGCTTTTTGAGAATGAGGGATTTAGGTTAGTTTTAAGTTAATAAAGTTTTGTAGATGTTTTAAAAGGGTAATTAATTGTGACATGGTTCGTATAAGGAATGAAATGAAAGGTAGGAAAATAAATAAAGTATGTATACAGAGAAAAATAATAGAGAACACAATATATATAGTGAAAATCAAATTTATATAAATAAATAAAATAGAGGAATATTCTAAAATACAAACTTACTAGAATGGTGGTAACTATTCATGAAATAAGAGAGATGATGACTACATACATTTACAAACTCTATTACAAGAGGTTGAAACAACAACTTTTTTAATATAAAAAACAAATCCTAGAGGTCCAAAAGCTTAACCCTAGAAGATAAGTGCCAAAAGGTTTGTGGGCCTCAAGGTGGTTATTTGGTACATCAATGTCTTGAGGGCACAACTTTTGCATCCAATCTCCGTTTGGGCCACACATTAGCTTGTTCGAAATAACTATCCCAAGATTACAACTTTCATCTAGGGCTAAACTATGCTAGCCATGATAGTCTTACCTAGCAAACATTAAAAGTAACCAAAAAAAAAAAAAAAAAAAACCATTTGGGGCCTCAAAATGGCCCTAGAAGTTTGGGAGTCAAAAAATCATACAAAAATTGCCAATAAAATAGATAATTGTTGGGTCAATGGAAGAGGTTGGAAGCCACCTATATCAACCTATCCTTCCCCATTAGAAATCAATGGTCTCCATTCCATCAAGTTCCCTCATTAGATGGGGAAAATTCTACTTAATTTGGCTCCCGGTGAGCCACTTGCCTTGGTTGAGAAGTTTTCCTCATTTGACAACCCAATAAAGTTGTATGCTCTATTGGTGAGTATCCTTCATCTTAGTGTCCATGATCTAATCAACTATAACCCATTCAATGCGATTAAGATTGATTTATGTATGGGATAATTTCTCGGTTATCTCCAAGGTGTCCAACAAAGGTGGAAAATATGGTCGAAGCAGCTCCACATTAAATACTAGGTGTAAGCCAAGAAGGGTGAATACTTAATTCAAAAGCACTTTCACTAAAATCCTTTGTGATTGTGTAAGATCTGTATCTGAGTGGTTTGGGCTTCTTGTGGGGGCTTGTGAGGTGCTCTAGTTGCAACCAAAGAAAGGGGGAGTACATAATTCATAAACATTCTTCAACCATAACATTTGTGATTACATAAGGCCCATATTAGAGTGGTTTGAGCTTCCCACGGGGGATTTTGGAGTGCTATTTCTGTAAATGCAACCACACCCTATCACCAACCTAAAATTTGTGTGGAACTTGATGTTCGTGATGTCATTACGTGTACTTGTAATTGGCTTTTTACAAGATATCATGAACCTATTGTTGGAGGTGTTGGATATGTTCAACAAATTTGGCTACCCTATCTACCTTGGCCTAAGCATGGGAGGACTCTGCCAATGAATATGAAATAGGTAAAGATATATTATTTGGGGTTGGTGCTTGGAATCCCAAGCACACTTGAAAAATATGATGGTCAATAGAGTTATGAAGGCTCTATTATAACTATGTTGTGGAAGGCTTTCGTCCCATGTAGATGGACGTTTGGAGTTATAAATGCAAAAGATATCCACAAACATCATGTTGACCACTTTTATTTGTCCATTTTTTTGGGGATGGATTGTTGTTTATTTGGTTAACTTGGTATCCATCAATGACCATAGACTAGACCAAAAGGTACTAAATAACTTGTTATCCCTATCTGAAATAATATTTTGAGGTAGCCTAAAATAAACCCAAACATGCTCAAAGAAGAGTTTAGGGATGGATTTAACTATGATACTCTTCTTTCATGGTGCCAAAAAGTCTTTCTTAAATAACTGATCGAAAACCATAAACACATAATTGTTACCATTCTTGGTGGAGAGAAAATCTAACATGTAATCTAGGGAGGTTGACTCCTAGGGCTTATACTTATAAAGTACTTCCACTATCTTCTCCAAACCAAAGTGCCCTACCACATGATTGTAATGTGCCTTCAAAATCAGCTTGGAACACTCCTTGAAGGAATGTAAATGTTGTTGAGTTAGCACGAGAGTGCATCTTGGAGGTGGAAGTTTGGAACTTGTTTACTTACGATTAATGTTTGGTATGTAACAATGAAGTTAGAGTCATTGTTGTATAATTGTGACCACTAGGAGGTTTCATTCCCACAAGAGTTACGAACTACGGTTAGCACCACAATCGAGGGATGACTAGGCCTGTCTATAAGATGATCAATGCTACCTTTTTTGTACTTCATGTTTAAGTGGAATTGTTGTAGGTATTTGGACCATTTTTTATAGCGGCCATTTTGTAACTTTCCTTTTTTTCACATGAATTGCATAGGTCTATGCTCAGTGTGGATGATCATCTCCTTCCTTGAAATATAATGCTTCCATTGTTGATATGCTTGCATAATGGAGTGCATCTCCTTTAGATAGGTGGGCTATCTTTAGAAAATATTAGAAAGAGTTTCACTATGATATGCCAATGGATGTCCTTATTGATTGAGGATTGCACTGATAGCGTAGTCAAAGGAATTTGTCTCAATCTTAAATGGTTACTAAAGGTATGACAGGGTGAGGAATGATGCAGAGAAAAGGTGTTGTTTCATATCTTTGAATGATTTCTATTGTGATTTAGACCAAGAAAACTTTTGTTTATCTCTACCCCCAGTCACTTTACTTAAGGTCCAAGTGATATGAGAAAACCCCCAACATGAACCTTCAGTAGAAGTTAGCAAGACCCATTAAGTTGCAAAGATCTATTAGAATCATTGGGGTTAGCCAATATTGAACAAATTAGATCTGAGTGGGTCCACATGCAACCTTGGTGCATCTATGATGTATCTCAAATATTGAATTCTCTATATTCTAAATGAAAACTTCTCCTTATTGGCATACAACTTGTGTTGTTGCAGGGTGTTCACGACCTATTGAATGTGTTGCAAATGTTCTACCTGGGTTTTATTAAACATGAGTTTGTCATCCAAATATATAACGAAAAAAGGGTTCATGAACAACCACATGATATCATCCATCATCTTCATGAAAATTGTTGGAACATTGGTTAAGCCAAAGGGCATGACCAACCACTCAAAAATGCCTTTTTTAAATTTGAAGGTTGAAATATGCTTACAAACAAAATGGAAATAAGACTAGCTCGGGTGATGGTAGCTTATCTCTGAGAAGAGATGTGGTGGCTGCATACCTCTGAAGTGTGTTACAATGAGGCTCAAAGGCCTATTTATTATTTAGAAACAATGGAAAACCCTAAACATCCAAAAACCTAACCCTAAGAGATGAAGCACCAAACTATGGGCCTTGTTTGGGTAAATTGGTACATCAATTTCCTGGGCCCGTAACTTTGACATACTATATCCATTTGATGCGTACAATACCTCGTTAGAAATATCTATCCAAGGAATACAACTTTTGAATAGACAACATTGGTTTGTGAGCCACGTTGGTCCCAGGTTTCCCAAAAGAATGTCTTTTAGGGCCTCAAAACGGCTCCGGAAGTTTAGGACCCAAAAAACTGCCAAAAATAGTAAATTGTGCTATAAATAAGGAAACTGAAAATTTTAAAGAAACAATGGTGGGGGTCCAAGTGGAATAGGTGGGTGGCCACCAATATCCACTTCGACCAGATGACCTCCTAGAGTAACAATGAAACTATGGAGATGAGACTTGTAATGACATGGTGTTTCCACATATAAGTTTTCCTAAAATAACATCACAAAACTTGATTGAGTAAACATAAAACAGTACCTCATCTTTGAAGGGCTTGATGTCATAGGATATGTATCATTTCTAGTAGAAGAAAATGCCTCATTCATGGCTCAGCCAACCAATGGTGTATGGTTTGGGGTGTGGCACTATTGAATGATTCATTCTCTTGATGACCTCAATTGGGATCAATTTCTATTGTTTATCGTTGTTGAAAATGAAATGTAGTGGGGTCTCCTTTTCCACATATGTCAATGGAAGAGGCACTCCCCTCCTTAGGCTCCTTTGACTCTTCTAATTAGATATTTGTGGTCATGATAATAACACTGGGTTCTGCATTGATGATATGATTTCCTTTATCCCGCTTTGAATTAGAATAGAGCCAAGGTATGTTTATTTTTCTTTAATCTCAACCAACAAGCATTATTTTAATTGACTTTGATCAATGTTATAGCAGTGTATTTTGTGGAACTCACACCACTTTCCAATGCCCTTCTTTGACTTCCCATTACCCTTCTTTTCCTGTTACTTGATCTAGTTGTCTTGATTTTGGATCTCCTTGCTTTATCCCTTGTTTTTCAAGTTAGAGACACCTTTGCTAGGCCTATGTTGTGTTATATTTACAGACATGAAATCCCACTTGTTCCTTTACTTCAATTTCTACTCATTTTTAACAACATATTGATAATGGCTACAAGTGAGGAGATGTCTAATAAATTTATATCTATTTGGATATACCTATGCAAGTGATTTGTACAATTCCATGGATATTCCACTTGACAGTTCATCACAACAAATTTTACAAATTTATATTGAAAATCCAAAATCTATACTACGAGGGTTATTTTCCTTAGACTTTTGGATTTATTATTTTATTATTTTTATGCATACAATACAAAAAATTCATAAAGTAGAAAACATACAATAATACAATCACTTACAACCATAATAACACAATATATGACACAAATAAATATAGTAGAGAGCATAATAATATTTTTAAAACAAAGATTCTATTAATAAATAAAATAACACAATATTGTAAAATAAAAATAAGCTAGAATGATGGTATTTATTTTACAAAATGCACTTGAATAGAATGGAACCCTTCTTCCTCTTTGTGGCCTAATTATAAAACAAGTTGATAGACCACTAGTAGTTAAGTTTGACTCCTTGAACTCTTAACTAGAGTTACAATATTGGCTCTTCTAGAGTATTCTTCATCATGATGATGTGGCTAGTCCATTTTCCATGAATAATGGGGGTTGTTGTGACATCCTCTAGAATAACACTGGAAAAAATAGGAAGGTCAACTTGCGGGTGCATAAATTTTGCATAAAGACTTTGATTAACGTGTTTATTACATTGTTATAACAATATTTGCGCATATAATAACACTAAGGGGTTACCACATTGACGGAAAAAAGTTTTACCCCCAAAAGAAACCATTTTATGCCTCAAAATTCTTTTGGAAGGTTTCAAACCCCATTTCAACAAATTGAGACCCGCTAGTAAAAATGTTCCTATGCGACGATTCATCCACTTTTTCTAGTATGAAAGAATCAATATTGATGAAAAATAATATATTGATCTAATCCAAAACAACAAGCCACTATGGTGATTTAGAACTAGATGTTGCTCAAAGTCTTCGACACCCAACTTTGAGTGCAAGGTATGGAAAATATTGGTATAATTCATTATCATATGGTCTCTCTCCCATCATAGAGATGTTTGTATTATGTATTGATAATCATAGTTCCATATAAGGTCGAATTTCTATTGAAGGGCATCAAGAAAAGATTCCCAAGTAGGTCTTACCTTGAATAATACAAACTCATCTTTGTTATATCTCTATTAGTAACCTTCTCATTAATCTTTGATATGGGGAAGGGATTTTATGAGGATGAAGGTGATCTTTTCATTGTTGGTAAATTATTTTATGGAGTATATCCATCTAATATATTTAACCATTTCTCCAAATAATATGAATCTATTTGGCCTTCAAGTAAGGGGATGTCAAAGTTAACTTATACCTTAAAGGGTGTTGCACCTCCAAAATTACTACTTGTTGAAGGTACCTTGGTTGTTGTTGGTAGTATTTGAATGATTTTGGAGAAATTGTTCATCATACATTCCTCTTTCATGCTAGTGCTTCCTCAAGAAAAAACTTGATAGGATTTCTTCCTCCATCATGTCCCTTTTCTTTTTCCATGGGAGACCACTTGGGTTGGTGAGAGTGATCATACAAACTAGCTCGAGACTCAACTCTCTATACATTAACCTTATTGGGGACATGCATTGAGAAACAAAAGGGAATATATCATTCTAATACAATTTATCCAAGTTGTAAAAGGAATGAAATGAAAAGTAGGCAAGGAAATAAACACGCAAAGAAAAATATAGCAGAATACAGTAAAACATAAACTAGATAGAATGGTGGTATTTACCTCTAAAGAAAGAGGGATGACAACTATCATCATTTAATAAAAGGTTATTATAAGAGGAAAACATAATTTTATTTTAACATAAATAATAAACCCTATAGGTCCGAAACTCCAACCCCAGAAGATGAAGACCCAAAAATTTTATGATCCTTGAGGTGATTAGATGATACATAAACTTCCCAAAGGTGCAAATTTACATACAATATCCTTTTTGGGCACTCAATAGATCATTGAAAATAATAATATGAAGGTCACAACATTCATTTGGGGTTAGGGCATGACAACCCCTATCCCCCCACATGCCCAAGAAACATCATTTAATGCCTCAAAACAGGCTTGGAAGTTTGGGATCCAAAAAATCACAGAAAACTGTTAAGAAGATAGAGAATCATTGAGTCAATGGAAGAGGTAGTTGGACATTGATATCCACATAGATCACATTGTTACATAAACTTTATTCCAATGAAGATGGTAGTTACAATTAAATTGTTTGTATTCACACCAATCACTATAAAATCATTTTTAAGTTCAACTTTAATAATAATGTCAATCTCTAATATCATGTTTTCTTTATCAAATAATTATTTATAAGAATTATGTCATTGGTAAATCATTTACAAAGTAATAAAGAGATCATGTCTTTCTTAATTATCTTTTTAACAATATTTATCTTTACAAATTCTATTAAAATACAATAAAATTTTCATAAAGAAAATATATAACAATGGCTTATAGGGCTTTGGATAAATGGTGATTGGGGGTATTGTTTAGACCATCCTCGATATTAATGGTTCAAAATCCATAGAGAATCCCACTTGTTGAACATAATAGTAAAATAAAATATTAAACATAACAAATATTTATGTTCACCTATTTTTCTATGTTAATTAGATTTAACACAAATAACTATACAATGGAATGTTATATTCTCCACCTAAATTCTTTTCCCATATATAAAATGAAAAAACTTTAAACTTTTACAAAACCAAATTTACCTTGACTATCATCTTGAGAATAATTAGAAAAAAAAATCACATTCCTTTATTAACTAAAAAAAATAATTATTAAAAAATAACACAAAA
>APFE030450470.1:5078-25236 GCA_000404065.3 Pinus taeda | reverse complement strand
GAAAGGAACATAATGAAAAATCAAGCTGGTAGTCCTGGTTTTGGGATCGAGTGGGAAATCTCTGTGTATATGTGTTTTATGTGTTATGCTCTCACATTTTTATTTTTCTTGTGATTTAGAATTCGTGTGTAGGTAATTTTTGTACGGGGTTAAAACCTACATGTGGCACATCCCGCTAACTTTTTCATTTGAAAAATATTTTTCATTCATATATATATATATATGAAAGACAAGTGTAAGTTATTTCTTTGTTTTCACAAGTAAAAATTTGAGCATCTTGACCCTTGTTAAACTCTAAACAATAATTATTTATTTTCCTACACACTAGAAATAAAATTCCAGCTCCAATAAACCATTGAACTCTAGGGAAGCTGATGGCCTAAGACACTTTATACCATAAGAGAGAAACTTGTTAGGAAAGTGGTGTAGTGAGTATTACACACCCAAGTGGATAACCTCTAGGAGAAAAAATATCTCCCATTTTATTTTCTCACATAGCTTAGAGGGTGTTATTCACTGGCATGTATTTTGTAAAGGTCTCAACCTTGTTCCAATTCGACTCCATCCACCAGGTTGTAGAGGATTATAAGCCTATTTCATGAAGAGTAAGTTGGGGATGATCACCTTGACCTACTCTATGACATGTCTATGAAGATTGGTTACCTTGAATTTTTTTTTTCTTAGGGAAAGAGATACATTCCCATGTCTGAGCATAAAAAATATCTTTGATATTGTTAATACCTCTTTTGAAAAATGAAAGGACCAAGAACCATGTCATCTTGAATTTTATTTCATAAAGTAGGATGAGGCCACCATAAGGAGAGATCATTCAAAATAAACTAACTTCAAAGACTTGGTATTTCCAGTTCAATCTTTCAGGTAACCTTCTAAGCCCTCCAAATGCTCCAAGCAATAAAATTATGTTTCACATTCACAATGGTTCAGTTAAAAATTAAATTCTATAAATTTATGCTATGTGAGTGTGACCTTTGTTATTTTTCATTTTTAGCAACTTGTAGGACTGGAAGCAATCAAGAACCAACTTCGTGTAAGGGTTATGGTGGTAGAGGTACTCTTATTATAGGCTCGCCAGATAAAGGGCCTTCAAATCTCAAATAAAGAAGAACAAAACCGAATATGCAATAAATATGTCAAATGTTCACACAACTAGGACACCAAAGCATATTTTTTCCTACTTGACAAATCTTCTGCAAATATTTATGAGTAAGATCTACTGTATTTGTGGATACATTTATAGAAACAATTTATGTGCCATGCAGTTCACCTGCTTGACAAATCTCCAAATTTAAAAACTATATATATAAAATATTTGAATATTGTTTTTTGCTAATAATTATGAGTATTTGTGCCATGTAGTTAGTATGCTTAACAAATCTTCAATTTTTTCTACAAAAATATAAAATATTTTGTTTGAATGTTACTGGATTCTAGTGTGGGCATATTACAAGAAATGGGATTGGAAAAAGGATAGGGAGACAATGCAGAGAATGCCTTGGATATGATTCATTTTCCATTGGAGATCCTTCAGGCACATGACCCATCAACTTTGGAAATGTTTCTAAAAAGGATTCCTATGGTTTTTAATTTTTTTATTCTTTCACCTCGTGGTTATTTTGGGTAAGCGATTTTAGGAATGTCAGACACTTGTGGATTGGTAAACACACATTTTATAATTTTAATGCCCATTCCAAAATATCTTCTCTTTATATTTTGATCGTATTTTGAACTTTTACTTTGATTTTGTTTTGTCTTTCAACTATAAAATTGAAAATACTTGGTATCATACCCATTTAAAAACATCCAAAACTTTAAGATAATATTAGTATTATCATTATTTTGTGTTAAAAGATTTTTATATTCAAATTTTATAGATATAAAAGATAAAAACAAATGTCAATGCCTTCGCTTGATTGTTACTTGACTTTGGTGTGGGCACGCTATAGGAAATGTGATTAGGAAAAGGATGAGGAGACAATGCAATGTATGACTTGGATACGATTCATTTTTTGTTGGCGATCCTTTAGGAACCTAAACCATCAACTTTGGAAATGTTTCTAGTAGGAATTCCTTTGGTTTTTAATGTTGTGATTCTTTCACCTCATTGGTTATTTTGGAAAAGAGAATTTTTTAGAAATGCCAGACAAGACATCAGTGGATAGGTAAACAATTTTTTTATGATTGAAATGTCCATTCCACAATATCCTCTTTTTATTGTTTTATTGTATTTCGAACATTTCTTTTGATTTTGTTTTGTCTTTTAACAATGAAATTGAAAATACTTGGTATCATACCCATTTAAACAACAACCATTGCTTGAATATGAAATTAGTATTACACAATATTGATTGAAATACTTCTAGTTGTTTTGTGTTAAAAGATTTTCATGGCTATTAGAAAAGTTTACTTGCATGTTGTTATTTAAGCACATGTTGTTTATATACTTACGAAGTTCATGCGTTAAAGAATGCAATGTTGTTGCGAATAAAATAATAAAGATTAGACATCACACCTCAGATTATTTTTTCTCACAAGTTATCTACAACTTGAGGTTTTTAACATGTAACTTAGTTGGCATGAATGTGCCTTAAGCTTTCCCTAAAGGTTGAATGCTAAGTTACTAAGAGGTTCTTTTCCATGGTGACATTTAATTTTCTTTGTTTATACAGGTCATCTAGCCACATAGTGGTCACTATCGCTCAACTAAAGAAAACTTGTTTGAGTTTCTTACTTTTATGGGGAAAATGGCTTTGACACTGCTAATGTTGAGGTATATGTCATATAAATCCTTTATAGTCTACTTTAGTTTATATTATAGTGTTCATCATCTTTCATGTCTTACACTTCACATTGTATCTTCTTTTGTTTTCATAAAAGGAACTCAATATTGATGGAAAGAAGCAAGAATTGAAGAAAGAGGAGAACAATAACACTAGAGTGACAAATGCAAAATCAGAGAGAGAAGAGAACAGGTCTAGTGATACTGTTAGATCTAATATCATGCATAAGATGCATATATAGATACTGATGGTCAAGTTTTCAAAGTTGGAGAATTCGCTTGCAATGCCTTGGCAACACAATGTCGATAATGTTTTGAAGTCATGAAACAAAATTTCAAGTGTAAATTGTAGTCCAACCAATATTAAGTTGGAAACTCATATTGTAATACTTCACATTTTGTATAATATAATTTATGTGGTTGAAATTATTTATAGTTGCACTTGATATTGTTTATTATTTTAATTAACATATGTAACTTTGCTTTTTTATATTAGATGAACATGCACATAGTGTAAATTTTTTTTAGTGACAAAAGCATACTAATTAATTTATGTTGATCAATAATGAGCACACAAAATCAATTTAAAACTACTAAACTAGTAATTTATATTGATTAATGATGAACACAAATAAATTGAATATACGACTAAATTAGTTGTTTATAATGATTATTAATGAAAGTAAATGAAATGAATACAAACTACTAAATTAGTCATTTATATAATGAATATGAAGCTACCAAAAAACAACAAATGACTATTGCAAATGATAAATTTGTGATTACAAATGACGACTAAATTTTGTATATATATGACTATTAGTAGCTAATTTACAATATCTTATAACACAACCAAAATTTAGTCATATTTCTTTGGTCCTTAATTGGTTTTAAACAATGCCTAAAATTTGCATATATATGACAATTAATAGCTAATTTACATTATCTTATAACACGACCAACATTTTGGTCATATTTTTTTGGTCATTAATTGGTTTTTTTTGGGTGATCATATAATAATATTTTTTTTGTATATTTGGTCATTAATTGTGGCAATCAATGACTAAATCAATGACTAAACTAATGACCAAATTTATGACTAAATATACTGCTAGACAATGAAATTGAGACAACCAATTAATGACCAAGCTAAAAATGACTAAACCTTGGTCATGTTATAAGATACTATAAATTAGCTACTATTGGTCACCAACTGAAAAATGGTCATTTATATGTAAATTTTAGTTGTTTTTATAGTAATTAATTAGCCATTTTTACTAGTGATGAGTATACCCACCTTGCAAATGATCGTATTATGATTGAGTCTTGGTTGTTAGTGTGGCTCTAATCTAGTCCCTTTATTTTGATTCTTTCCTCACATTTTTATGATATTTTTACAATGCATTTCATCCATAAATTTCTATTATGACCTCATGCATTAGGGGGGAATTTTTATAACCCTTTTTTCCACATTATGTCAGTAAAATGAATCTAGTGTCAACTGGATTTAGTTGTTTTCTTGAATGTGTATTTCTTTCCCCTTATCTATTCTCATCTAGAATCCCATTGCTCCAGTAAGTCTGGCATCTTGCAACCCATTATTCCATTATAACCATGCAACTTGTCACTTGGGTATACAACTTGCCTTCACCTCAGGCGCAGTGGATGCATATATTATAGAATAGGTCCTTCCTAAGGAGAGTAGCTTGTTTCATTTTATCTTGATTTGGCTAAAGGTAATTTTTTGGATACTCCTTCCTAACTTTCCATGGCCCTAGATGTCGATATACATGCTCCTCTCAAGGTTGAGGAGAGGAGAGAGATAGAGATATCTCAATTATGATAGTGAAATATCATGATAATAATCTTCTCTTGCATGTCAAATGAGTCCAGTTTGTGAGTAAGTCAAGGGAATATGGGAATTGATAGATCAGAGGAGAGTACATGTTGCAACTAAGGTATATTTCCTTATATATTTTCATTATAATTTGAATGCAAATCATTTCCTCCTCTAAATTTTGTTTATGCTATGAGAAACTTGATCACATTGTTGTGTTAAGTATATGTTGCATGCTAATATGGCTTCTGTGGAGGAAAAACACATCGCTTTATGTTTGTGCTTGTGTGTAGGAGCTCAGATATAGGAGTTGCAGTGGGATCTCTATGTTGGATAAAGTATTCCAACTATGAATGTTGTTTGCAAACTACATTAGCCTACAACGGTTAATGTATGATCACATTTCCATTTGTATCTATTGGTTATGTGTTGGCTATGTCATTGGAATTACAGATTTAGTTTACTTGTTTCACCTATTGTATGAAAAATATTGAGGCAATAGCTGTGGAGCAACAACATAGCCTCTGTGTGATTTTTGTTGGCATTGATGTGTTTTGGAGTGTTGCAAGTGTGTTGTTGGTTGGAATTGATGTCAACCTGGTAGCATGTGTTGCAAGAGAGTTGGTTAGCACTTGCATGCTTAGTTGTAGGTGGCTTGTAAATGGTTTATTATTTCATTGGTTTTGGCATGTCTACTACCATGGCGATGTGAGGCTAGAGAGGATTTCATGGTCCTTATGACCATTTTTTATGGTCATGATTGTTGCATGGAGTTGGATGGTAGTGTGTTACATTGGTTTGGAGGCCTTCACATGATGATAAATTGTGTCGAGGAGGAGTTGTATTGTAGATGTGATAATCTTCTTGATCATGTTGTTGCATACAAGTGTTGGTGGTTGCTACAAGAGTCAGAGTGTGGAGCCTTACTAATTAGGTCTCTCATGTTCGTGATGGTATACATAGGGCTTGGAGAGGATCTACAGGTGTTGGAGGATGTTTGACATGTTTTCTAGCTATGTACTAATGGAAGAGTTGTTGTGGAGTAGGTTGATGGACCGGGTATTAGTATATTTGTTGTTCGGCATCAAAATCAACCTAATTTGACTTGTGATGATGATGGTCATGTGGCAATAATTTGGTGAAGTGTTGCATAGGTTCGAGTGTATTCCTAAGGTTTTTCTTATTTTTAACAAGGTATGAAAGAAGTTTGGACAAATTCTAGATTGGTTTGACTGAGTTTCTTCCATCTTTTGCCCCAGTCACTCCCATGCAGGCTTGTGTATGCGACTAAGAGGCTTCAGTCACTAGGAAGTAGACTTGTGTGTGAGTCTAGTATAAATCAACTACAGTTGTGCCTACATATGAGGCTTAAAACAATTATTTCTCTCGATTCCTCACACATTTCAGCTAATTTTTGTATTGTGACGATGTTCTTGTTAGGAAATTTTCAGTATATGATCGAAAAAGGTATTGGAGTTTCTAGAAGTTGGTTAAATTGAGAATATAGATCAAGTAGTGAAGAGAGTGGCTTGATCAAGTCAAGAATATGGATCCAAGAAAATTCATTTGTGGTAAAAGAATTGTTGAGTGGTCCATAACCTATAGCATTTAATGAGTTATTCATCATATAAAAGTGGTAAATAGAGGAAAGCTTAGAGTCTATATGCTTTGTTGGCTTGAGAGTGTGAGAGCATGCCATTGTGAGAGAATTGAGAGTGAGTAGAGATTGTTTCAGCTACTCACATAGTTTTGCAGAGTTAGATCATAGAATTGTATGCAGAAATCAGAGATATAGTTGAGAAGAAGATTCATAATCTATGTGTTGTTTGTGGCAGAGAATTGGAAGTTTGTGGTGTGTTTGAGAGTTGAGTTTTTTTTTTAGAAGAAGATAAGAATTCCCCTCCTCTGGTTTTGATTTTTATTAAGTTTTTTGTGCAAAACAATGGTGTTGTTGGGTGCTCATGTTGAGTAGATGAAGAACATAGTTTGAAAATATATGAAACGTGGTTTTCATTGAGGAAGTGGAGTAGAGGCTTCAAAGTAGATATTTATTTGGCAGATTTAGTAGTAGGAATGGATTTATCCATCCAATGGGTGTTGGATAGTCCAAATGGAGTTAGGCTAGGATCGTTAATTCTGGTGGTGTTCAATAGATGGTAGTTCATAGATCCATGAGAGAAATAGATTTCCTATCTGATAGTGTTAGCATACTATGAAGGAAACTGATTCTTCTAGCTTGTGGTTGTTAGCCAATCCATCTAAAAAAAAAAATCAACAGATTAATATAAGAATTGAGTAATGCAGTAGTATTAGGGTGGTTTTCTCCTGAAAGTGTTTCCAGTAGAAATGTTTGAGTCTTCATGTGTGCTTATTTGTGTTGATGCTTTCAATAATTATTATGCTTTGATTTTATTTCTTCTTTCATGTTTTGATAAGCTAATATTGTGGGTGTGTGTGGAAAATTGATAATATGACAAAAATATTTAAAATTTATATAAAGGCCACCACTATTGATTCACCCCCACCCCCCCAGCCCCCATAGTAGTGATATAGTTTCCAATAATTGGTATAAAATTTGGTGCTCTTCAGTGAAGCTTAAAAACTTGGAGAGTAGATTGTGGATCATGGCTAGAAGAAAGAAGAGGATGTCTCAAAATACAAAGTGTTTCAAGAAGGAAATGTTTCAGTACATTGAAAATGAAGCAAAAAATTCCAAAATTTTGGCCAAGACAGTTGTGCCATGAGGTAATATTTTGAAAGATTTTTTTAATTATGATTATGATGATTCTATTGAGCTACATAGTGGATATGAGATGTATATTTATCTTGTTAAGGCTTAATATGAATCAATAATGGTTGTAATAAAATAATTAGCTACTAAAGTGTATAGAGTAATTTTTTCATCTAAGGATCACAAAAGAATTTTGCAGATTTCTAATGAGAAGGAGAATGAATTAAGAGAAGAGATCAATGGATTGAGGAGGAAAAGAACATTGAGGAAGAAATGAAGATGAAATATAGAGAAAAGGAGGAGGAATGTGAGAGATTAGAAGTATAAGTGGATTCACTAAGAGGTGATTTGGAGAATAAAACCACTCAGTTTAAGAGAAACGAAGTTTCTTCATCTTGAAAATCAATTTGCAGCATGCATAAAGGAGAAACTAGTTTAGCTGCAGCCACAAGCACACCTGATGATATTATTAACAAAAGTAGCAAGAAGGAGAGCCATCAAAAGAAAAAGAAACCAAATAAGGAACTCAAGGAAGAAAAGCCAAATTTGATGCCAAGAAAAGCACCTAGAAGATCATTCTCACCTTTACGATATGTCAAATGCTTCAACAACCAGAAGCTAGGACATATTGCAATAAATTGTAGATACATGAAATAAGAGAAGAAGTGGTATAGAATATATTATCAAGCAAACAAGAAAGGAAGACAAGCCACCTCATGAAATTCAACCAAAATTAGCTATAATGGTCATTTTTATGGATATTTCTATTGAATGAAGGTTGCATGCAAGGAAGGGTAGAATGAACAATAGGTTGGATGAGCCCTTTCCCCCATTTTTATGGCACATCAGGTGCTATGTGTGTGACAATCTTGGTCATATGGCTAAAGATTGCAAAACTCCAATTTACTTGAGGTCGCCTAATCAAGGAATGAAGCATATGAAAAATAGGCCAAGAATGAGGACAACTAGATATTTCCATGCAAGAGAACAACCATTCAAAGTTTGGAGGAAGAAGGAGAAAAAAATATCTACAAGAGGAAATTGAGGCTCACATCGCCTCAGGGGGAGCTATGGTACATCATGATTTTACATGGTAGATTATTGGAGGTGTTTCCATAGCAAGAGAAGTGCATGTGGATATATTTTCTTGATAAGAAGTTTTGTTGATGTTTGCAGCTACGTATATTGATGAATATCATTTTTGATGGTATTCTATGATATTATATTTGTGCTACTAATGATATATGTTCAGAATCTATTTTGATCAAGAGATCTTCTGTTGTGATGAGTGGAGATGGCACATGTTCAGGGCAATCTCTTTATATGCTTCCAATATTTCAGTCGTTCTGATCGAATCATGTTTCCTTGGAGGAGTTGGTTATGCATTTTGTGCTATGTTATTATTTGACATGAGGTTGTTGTAGGAGCTTGCATTTTGGTTGTGCATGGATAATATGCTACCTATATTAGTTGACATGCAGCTATCCAATATTATTCATTTTGGTTTGGTTAATCATGTATGTGTTGGTGCCATAGATTTTAGTATGATGGTTATCTATGGTTATATCTTCTTACATAACTCATGTGTTGGAGATTAGCATCTTTTATGGAGAAAATATAGAATTTGTTCATGATGGATGTTTTTCATGTTGTTGTTGCTACTACATATAGTGATGTTGATGATTTTTCATGATGGTGGATGATATTTATAGTTCTGAGTATGGTTTTTGACATGATGTTGTTGCTATCATTACATCATTATACATTTTTTGTTGCTGCCAGTTCAGACTATATTGCAAATATTCATGCTATGTATAATGGTTATTGTTGCTCTTATGTATATCTATAGAGCGCTAATATATTGGCCTGACTGGTGTGCTATGTTGCTAGATTATGATGTTGTTGATATATGTTATTGTTGGGCCACTATGTATTTCAATGTGTTGTTGATTACTGCTACTGAAAGATATTATTCATAGTTGATGATTTGGAGAGGATGATACATGTCTCTTATGTGATTTTTATTGACATTATCTCGCTCCTATGAAGAGGAAATTTTGTGAATCATATGCTCTATGTACTGGCATTATGACATTGTATTAGATATGCATTGATGAGACGATTGTTATGGTAGGCATGTCTGAGAGAGTCTCATTCTTGTATGTTTCACACATAGAGTCATAAGCCATGAATGACATGTGTTGTATAATGAGTCATGAGACTTGGTGCAACTATGTAGTGGATGTTAGTGTTGTTAATACAACAATGTATTTCATGTATTATTCTTTTAATTCACATTACTATCTTGGTGGGACATTCTAGAGTTATGCATGCATTGAAATAGAATCATATGTGTCATAGTTCATCCATTTATGGGATTATTGATGTAATTGTAGCCATGTATTATCATTTTGGTAGCCATGTAATAGCTCTATGAAGCCCTATACTCTATTTGATATCATTTGGTCATATTCATTCATCCATGTGGAATAACTGCTTGCATGTGGTTAAGGAGGCAATGATATATATATATATATATCTATCTATCTATATATATATATATATATATATATATATATATATATATATATATATATATATTAGACACACACACACACACATTCAACCATGGAGATGTTTGCATTCATTGAAGCATGGTTGGTCATGCTATTGCAACCTTGTCATCATGTATTTGTTGCCACCATGTTTTCCTCATATGATTCTATAACTTCTCATTGAGATAATAGTGAGATATGTTGCTTCCACATTAATAAAAGAATTGAGCAATGCAACTACAACAGGGTGGTTTTCTCCCAAAAGGGTTTCCACTAGAAATACTTGAGTCTTCATGTGTGCTTATTTGTGTTGATTCTTTTGATGATTATTTTGCTTTCAGTTTATTTTTTCTTTCATGTTTTGATAGGCTAATATTGTGGATGTGTGTTGGAATTTGATAATACGACAAAAATATTTAAAATTATTATAAAGGCCATCACTATTGATTCACACCCCACCTCTCAATAGTGATCTAATTTCCAATACTTTTTTGGCTACTTTAATCACAAACTCACCTTAGTTGAGTAAATCTCTCAACTAGCACCAATATAACAAGCTTGTTACCAAAGAATATTTATTCACCCAACTAGATCCAACAACCTCCTCCAAACTAGGAGAAAACTTCTTCTCGAGCCAATGAGCACAGACATGACAAGTAGAAGTTATATTCTCTAATATACTTATAGGTTAGGAATATCTATGGTAAAGTGGAGGTAAATATCCATTCTTAAGAATATTGTTACATGTTTTCCTATATGTATATACGTTTAAGTTATTATAATAATTCTTTTTATAATTAATAATAATAATGATTTAAAATAAAGTTATAATTTAGTTAATTTTTAAGATTGTTTTAATCTAGGGAATGTGACATGGATCATGATGTAAGTGTACATTTAGCAATCATTTAATTTAAATGTTTTTTCTAATTTATATAGATTTTATTTTTATTTTATTTAATAACATTTTTTAAATTAAATTTAAAAACAAAAAATGGAATAACTAATTTTAAGATAAATCACAACCCTTTATCCTAACTTTTACTAAAAAGATTCCATGGATATTCTATTGAAGTTAAAATCTACTCTAAAAAACCTTATTCTAAAACAAGCATCCCTATTTCTATAATTATTATGTAAACTATTTTTTTTACACCGATATACCTCCCTATTTCAAAATAAGGATTATAGAATTTACAATATCTAAAAAAATAATTCTCTAGATTTAATAAATCTAGAATATCTTTTTTCATATTCATTATGGAATTAGAAATTTCTCAATAAATTTTTTGTTTCAAAACTCATAGCTAGGTGTCTTCAACCTCCACTCCCTCCCTTAACCTTCTATGTTACAAATTCACATGAATTGTTATTTGTAAAACTATTTGCAGACTAAAAGCTATCCTTGTATTATATTAATCACACATATTAAATACATCAAATATTGGTTATATATATATATATATATATATATATATATATATATATATATATATATATATATATATATATATATATATATATATATATATATATATATATATATATATATATATATAATATATATATATATATATATATATATATTATATATATATATATATATAGACACACACACACACAATCTTAACTACATAATTAGATAGTTGAGAAAATATCTCAACCAAACACTAATTTGGGATCTATTTTAGTTGGACAAAATCTCTTAAATCCAACTAATTAACACCCAAACAACTCACAAAACAATAAAATTTATGATAAGGAATACCATTCAATATGCATAGGAAAAGTAGGAGTTAAATCTCCAACACCCTCCCTTAACGAGTACCCGTCTTTGATCTTCTTGTGTGGAAAATTCTTGCATATCTAATTATTTTCAAAATCATGCAGAGTAAACTCCATCAAGTTGTCTCATAACCCTCATAAAGAAGTAGTTGGCAAGCTGGATTCCTGAGTTCCACTCCTGAACTCTCAAATCACATATCTCGTTAATTCAATTACTAAACAACATTTATAAGTTGTCACATAACTTGACTAGTGGACCACTCATGTCTTCAAAAACTAATGAGGGATCCATTCCTAAATCCACAATTTCCAAACTAACTGGACAACCATTCATGCTAAGTTTTACTTCCACTGGATATCCTGAATATACAATTTCTTAAGACCACAATCAACTCAGATACATGGGTGCTAACAATTGTACTTACTAGTTATCTAGGGAAGAAATCTAGATATTAATTTTACTTTAGCGAATGTTACTTCATGACCTTTATATTTCATTTTGGAAATTCATCGTCATTGATTTTAGAGAAAAATTATAATGCTAATAATTTAAATACTACACCACCAATATGCACATGATCTAGGTTGCAATTATAAAAAATCCCTACATTAGAAGTTGTGATAAAGTTCATGGGGTTGTAATATTGGAGAATTTTCACTTTCGTGTTCTTTCATATATCCCTCTCAATTTTCTCCACTCAAGCTACTTACAGAGGCATGTCAAAAATTTTTGGGCACATCAATGCACAAGCTTCGGCCATAAGCTCGAACAAGGCTAGTATTGGGAAATATTCACTAGACAATAATTTGACTCCTTTACCAAGGTACCCACCACCTTCAAATGTCAAAGGCTGGAGCATATTTATGCATTTAACACATGGTTTCTATCAATCATTCACACTAGTCGACTGTTCGAGCCAATCTCAACTTACAAGAAATGCCCAAAGAAGCGCCCACAAACCCATAAAGATGTCAATGAAGGATTTGTCTTCTTTACCCCTAAGCTGACTTATCTCAACTCCTTCGAAATCATCTCCCACTAATAAGATTTTAATCTCTTGGGGATTTTTCATTACCATTCGAAATCATCACTACTGACATTGATGTGAATAATTGATGCACTCGAAACAATCCACTACCTTTCACACTCATCACACCAATTCATGGCTCTCCAATAGTAAGGATCTATCATAAAAGAAGCCATTTGCAAGAGTTTGGATCTCTTAGGTTGAATCCATCTTCTCGGTTTGAATAAATATTGATAGAAAAGGAGAGATAAAGAAACCACTAACATAGGACCAAAACCAAAACCAAAAATGAACGGAGTGAAAACAAACTAAGGACAAGTTGCCCCATACATGAGCCAAATCACTCTTCCACACTACACCACTAGGCTCATGCCACAAGGTTTAATGCTCCAAATCTGTTGATCACAGTGTGTATTGGTAGTCGGTTGATGGATATTGAACTAGAGAATTTCCATTCCTCAATAAAATTTACCAAGAACTTTCCTCTACAATTACATGCCACACCACACAGCTTTCATGCCTTTCTATCCCACCTCTTATACCAACTCAACGAAGAAAGGCTTAGCATAGTGAAGAAATGAGGTGATTTGAACATCAATGATTTCCCTCCACTGGGACAAAAACGTCCACAATAGGAATCTTTTCATAATTTGAAATTACGTTCTTGATGCCTTCAAGGTTACTGGTGGCCTTCTCGTTCAACCTCATGGATGTTCCCAGACCAATGCCTCCCCTTTACATCGACACAAGAGATAACTTTCAGTGCTCCTCATGTCACATGCTCTTCAAGCAAAGGAAAGCATACCTTGCCATTACCACACAAAACACTAACCTATATACTCAAACTTGATCATACAACAAATAACTCTCACATCTATCTGAGAGATACTTGAGTCGTCCCTTGAGGAAGTTTACCCAGAGCCACTGTATCTAATACCAATTCTTAAAACTAATTTCACACCAAAAACTATCTGTATCATATTATTCACACATATAAATAAATCAAATATTGGTTTAAGATATAAATAATAACTTAACCAGACAATCACATAATTGAAAAACTATCTGAACCAAATACTAAATTAGGAGCTATTTTAGTGGGACTAAATATCTTAATTCCAACTAATTAATATTCAAACAATTGACACAATAATAAAATTTATGATGAGGAATTTCATTCACTTGGAATAATTCTTACATTAGAATGTAGGCAAATTTTGTTTATTAGTGGTTAGAGTCTATTGAGAGATTTTCACAACAATATTCTCCTGTCTTAGAAATTGTTGGATCTCATGACCACTATTTATGTGGCTTGTAATTTGGCTGAAGTGAATAATTTGTGCAACATGTCTTCTCCTCTAATTTTTGTCTTGGTATAGGAACTTGTATGGCCTAAATCCCTAAGGGAGATCCTTGGAAGATGAAAAAAATATAATATATTTTTTTCTCTGTAAATAAATAAATAGGTTAGTTAGTGTGTAAGAGTGTTTATGTAAATAAATAAATAGGTTAGTTAGTATGTAAGAGTGTTTATTTTCTTCCCATTGAAGTGTTGAATTTTCTTTTGTGTATCTCTCTAGGTGTGATTGGAAGGAGCAGCCAAAGTGTAGCAGGAGCCACTCAGTGAGGATCCAGCCTAAACCTACATATGTGATATTGTGACCAACGAGGGATAGTTGCGCTAATCAAAACGAAAAATTAGAGGTGTTTCTGAGCAGTTTTCATTCCATTTGTAATCATGTGCTCTACAATCATTTTCTGCGGAGCATCATCGACTCTCAAAAACAAAAATTCTGCAAATAAGAAGTCTTTTCTACCTTAGAACATGATCTCCCACTCGTGAGATTTGTAACTTGAATACATGGTCTCTCTCTCTCATGATTTGGTTGATATGCTCATGGGATCTATGCTCAAATTCCTTTCAGATGATGTGTCTCCCTTCGTGGCCAACATCTAGAAAGTGTCCAAACAACAGATAGTGATGTAATGTTGAAGAAATTGAAGATTCATACGTACCTCTAAACAAAAGATAGTGATGTAATATTGAAGAAATTGAAGATTCATACGTACCTCTAAAACTATGGGCAATGGGAACGAGTTAGAAGTTGTTTGTAATCCCAGTAAATGCAAATCAGTTGGATGGAACGCAAGTTTATTTAATTACTACATTATTTATTTATCAAGTTTCCATGTTCACGTAGCCTTTTTCATACAAATTATGTATATGTGTGTCTCATATCGTGTCAGTTTCATGATAACTCGCCGCAATCTTCTCCTCTCAATATCTGATGAGCATGAAACATTCAAGGGGTTGGCAATGAGTATGGAGACCAGTTATGTCTTCAACAAGAATAGGTAGCCCGAGGGTGAAATCATGTGTTTGAAGACTGTTGATGTATTCATTTGGTTGGCGAGGTGATTTAATTCTTTCAAATGTGGTGCGTAAAGAGTTAAAATAGGTTGAGTTAATGATTAAGATCCAATCTCAAGTTGAAGACCTAGCTGCTGCAGGAGCGTCCAGCAATTGTCTCTGTGCCAGAAGCTATTGCCTCGGCCCTGAGACCATTAAGGTGGGCTTATCCATGCACCATTGTTCCTGCCCCATCGGCGATACGGACTCTGCTTCCCTGATCGCACAATCTGAGATGATCTGGGGGCTATGCCCACTGTTCTTGGGTAATCTCGATTGGATCGAGCTAAAGTTTCTCCAATGGAGCCTCCTTCACCCCCTCTATCTGAAGCCGAGGCTTTTGTTAATCTGCTGAGCTCTCTTCCTAAAATGAAACGTCCGAGGCTACGAAATTTGTAAAACACTTGGATGACATCCCTGAGATCTCGCTTCCTCCTGAGAAGCTGATCTAGGTCTCCTTCTCTCTTGCTAAGCGTGATTTGGTTGGGAAGTTCACTGGGCTCTGGCCCTCCACCAAAACTAGAGAGAGCTGGTTCGCAAGGAACTGGGTGTTGCTCATTAAAAGTAGAGTTACTTCGTATTTTCTGAGGAAGGGTTTCTTCCTGTTTGAATTTGCTAAAAAAGAAGATAAGGAGCTGATATTTCGCAATGGCCCCTATTTCATGGGCCCTCAAGGGCTGTATCTTAACAAGGGGACACCTGACTTCGATCCAGCAGTTGACGTCCCCTCATCCGTCCCTGTGTGGGTTCGTTTGCCCAATCTTCCAATGCACTGCTGGAACTGGGAATCCCTCATGCACATCAGAAATACCTTAGGTAAATTCATCGACCGCGCCAACAGCAAAGATCAATTCGATTGCACTAGAATCTGTGTTGAAGTTGACCTGGAGGTCGGTCTGCCTGAGGCAATAAAGATTATGGTGGGAAGCTGGTCACATGATCAAAAACTGGATTATGAGCAGCTCCCGTTTAAGTGTAGGAAATGCCATGTCTACGGCCATTTTGCTAGAGGCTGTATGAAAAACAGTGAAGCAGAGAAAGGTAAGGAGGAAGGATGGACTCAGGTTAAAACATCCAAAAACAAAGCACCAAGATCTGGCAATAACACTGCCAAAGTCCCACAAACTGACTCTGGGCTCCAACCCCCTCACATGGAAGAACAAGGAAATAAATTTATTCAATTAAGTTCAGCAACAGAGGATTCTCAAGGAGTAGAGATACAGAATGAAGGACCACCTCACAATGAGCCCTCATCAGAGCCAAAGCAAGTGGAAAGCAATGCAGTCAGAATGGAAGAGATACCCTTAGAAGAGGCTGAGGAAGTGCAAAGCTCAGAGGATTCAGAAGAAGAAGGAGAAATAACAGGTTCATAATCTTCGACCAGACGATCAATGAGAGGCTGAAAATCTGCCCGAGAAAAGAGAGAGTAGGAGACATACAAAGACAAAGTGCAACGAAGCCAGCCTACCCTCGAGAAACTTTTGGCTAAAACACCGAAGATGACTAGAAATCAGATCCAGAGCTTCAAAGGAGCTCCCCACTCCAAAAGCAAGTGATAAAGATCGTCTCCTGGAACTGTAGGGGTATGGGGAGCAAAGTAAAAGAAGAAGCCATCAAAAGTCTAATAAGATCCGATTCTCCTGACATGCTCCTCATCTAGGAGACTAAAATGGAGGACAAGGCCTTCCTCCACATAGGCAAAAATTTATGGAAAAGAAGTTAAGGACAAGCAGTCTCATCCTGGGGTGCCTCAAGAGGCCTGGGCACTCTATGGAACACAAACAAATTCTCAAAGGTTCTAGAGGTCGCCAACTCTCACTGGTTGTTCACAAAGTTGAAACATGTGGACTCAGATGAGACCCTTTGCCTTATTAATGTGTATGCTCCAGTTAGTGCTAGAGAGAAAAAGATCTATTGGGAATCCACTAGAGGATTGGCAAATTCTGAAGACCTGGTAAACATCATCATTGGCAGGGATCTAAATCTCACCTTATCCTTGGCTGAAAAATGCAGAGGAAGCATAGTAAGGGACCCAGCGCGCGAATGGGTGGAGGAACTGCTTCAGGATTGGGATATGATCGACATCAAACCCTCATTGAGAAAATACACCTGGTCCAACAGAAGGCTCGGCCTAGGTCACATTGATATAAGGTTAGACAGATTTCTTGTTCGAAGTTCTTTCCTTCTTCTTGGTTTAGAATCTAGAATGCATATTCTCCCTTACAGCGTATCTGATCACAGACCCATCAAACTTGATCTCGTGGCCCATATGGATCAAGGTCCTATCCCTTTTAAATTCAGTCCCCTTTGGGCCAAGGAGAAGACCTTTATGCAACTAGTAAAAAACACATGGAAGCAGCCTGTCAACGGCTCTGCCTTCTTTGTTTGGGAAGAAACGCTTAGGAGAGTGAAAGTTGCATTGAAAACATGGGCTAAATCCCTTCCCAATCTAGCAGTGGAAAGGAAAAAGATTCAAGAAAGCCTCGAGAACCACGATTTGAACACGGAAAATAAAGTGATCACAAAAGAAGTCCTTGATAAGGAGGATGAGCTCCAGCAAAAGCTACTAAAAGCAAGCTTGGCCGAGGAAGAGTATTGGAGGGTCAAATCTCGTAGGCTTTGGCTCAAGGCAAGAGATAAGAACTCTGCTTTCTTTCACAAACAATCCCAAGCTCGAAAAAATTTCAACTCCATTTCTGAAATCAAGGAAGAGAACAACACCCACAGAGATATCCAAAGAATAAAAAATGTTGCCTTCCTTCATTTCAAAAGTCTATATAGTGAAAAAGAGGGCCAGGGGCAGACCTCATCCTTAGTAAATGAGGTACCCACTCTGATCTTGGCTAGAAAGAACCAATTCTTGGAAGCAGAAGTCACTAATGATGAAATTAAATCTGCTCTATTTGCCATGGAGCCTGACAAGGCTCCGGGCCCAGATGGCTTCACTGCCATATTCTTGCAATCTTGCTGGCAGATTGTGGAAAAAGATTTAGGCAGAATGGTCTGAAAATCTCAAGCTTGTCAGAAAATAGGAGGAAGTACCAACTCGGCTTTCTTAGCCCTTATCCCTAAGGAAAAAGGAGCCAACACTTTTTCCAAATTTCGCCCTATCTCCCTTTGTAACATAGGTTACAAACTGATAACAAAAGTGATTGCCAACAGGTTGAAAACTATTCTTCCTTCCATTATTCCAGAGAATCAGGGAGGTTTCATTCAGGGAAGACAGATAGTGGACAACTTTATCCTGGTCCAAGAGGCGATCCACTCAAGCTTTATCCGGAAAGAGAAAGGTATGGTTGTCAAACTGGACCTAGAAAGCACCTTTGATAGGGTAAGGCACAGATTTTTGTTGGATTTCTTACACAAATTTGGGTTTGGCCCCAAATTCATCACCTGGATCAAGGCATGTATCAGTGAGCCTTGGATCGCCCCTTTGGTGAACGGGAGAGCCACAGACTTTTCAAAGCCTCTAAAGGGCTGTGGCAAGGGTGCCCTCTATCACCCTTGCTCTTCATCCTCCAAGCCTCCATCCTAAGTTTCTTTTTGAATAAAAAGTAGGTAGATTAAGAAATAATGGGAATAAGCATCGTAAGAGGCGTCAAAAACATAAACCATGCACTGATCGCGGATGACACTCTTCTCCTGTGCGCTGCCTCCCTTCCTTTGGCTAAAAAATTCAAAGAAGTGCTAGACGTCTATTGTGAAGACTCAGGAAGTAACCTCAATAAAGGAAAATGTCACATTTTCTGCTGGAATATAAAGACTAGAATGATCCAAGCCATTTCTAACTACTTTGGTTTTGCAACCTCCTCTGCTTGGTCATCCTTCAAATATCCGGGTCTCCCTATCTTCCAAAAAAGAGCCCTCAGTAAAGACTGGTTGCCTCCGCTGGAAAAAATCAAGTATAAAATTTGTTCTTGGCGATACAACTGGCTCAACCTAGCAGGTAAGACAGTGATAATAAAAGTTGTTCTAAATAGCCTTCCCATCTATTAGGCTGCAGTGGTGATGGCTCTTCTTGGTGTCACAAGGAAAATTGAGGAGTATATTAGAAATTTTTTTTGGAAAGGTGGGAAAGCTAATGAGAAGAGAATTCCATTAGTAAGCTAGGACACAATCTCCTTGCCCAAAATGGAAGGGGGACTGCAATTCAAGAATATCTACAAGAAAAATATTGCTTTGGTTGCAAAGCTGTTATGGAGGATAATCGCTCCAAATCCGGGTTGGGCTCAGCTTGTGTTATGGAAAAAGTACTTCTGTGGGCAGTGATCCGAATTTAAACAGGAACGCAATAAATTATCGAGATAACCATATACACAAAGATGCAGTGGAAATAATACTTCATTTCATTAATGGAAAATACTGAAACATGGTTACAATCAGAAATCGAAATAAACTAGCTAGGGCGATGGTAGCTTATTTCTGAGAAGAGATGTGATGGCTACATGCCTCTGAACTGTGTTACAATGAGGCTCGAAGGCCTATTTATTGTTGAGAAACAATGAAAAACCCTCAACATTCCAAAACCTAACCCTAGGAGATGAAACGCCAAACTGTGGGCCCCGTTTGGGGGTAAGTTGGTACATCAACTTCCCCGGATCGTAACTTTAGCATATGATCTCCGTTTGACGCATACAATAGTTCATTAGAAAGATCTATTTGAGCACTATCATTGTTGGAATGGGCAACATCAGTCCATTCCATGGACCCATGTTGCCCCCAGATTCCTCAAAAAACGTCGTTTAGGGCCTCAAAACGACTCCGGAAGTTCAGGACCCGAAAAACTGCTAAAAATAGTAAGTTGTGCTATAATTAAGGAAACTGAATGCTGAGAAAGACAATGGTGGGGGTCCAGGTGGACTTGGCAGGTGGCCACCAATATCCACCTGGATCATTCCTCCCCCCTTAGGAAGCAATGGTCCCCATTGCGTTGAGCTCCTCCATGAGATGAGGAAACTTCTGCTGAACCTGTTCCCTGGTGAACCACTTGCCCTGCTGAAGGAGTTGGCCTGCCT
>APFE030450460.1:3999-14749 GCA_000404065.3 Pinus taeda | reverse complement strand
ATATATTTTTTATAATCGAATTTTTAAAATATGTTTTTAATATAATAATAGTTCATCTTAATGAAAATTTATGGAAAAAAATATATATAATTAATAAAATTACTAAAAAATTCATAATAAAACTTCAACCAATCACTTTAAAATAAAAATAAATAATTTTTTCAAAAACAAACTAGTACAAAATCAAAACACTACTAAATACCTAATACCATACCTAAATACCTAATACCATACCTGCAACATATATAATAATATTTATCCAATTTCAAATTCAAATATTTTCCAACATGATTAATAACAATGATGACGTGGCTTCCGATTGGTTGAGTTTGCCTTTTCATTGCCGTCTCCATCTCCTACGATTGATTCCCATTATATAAAATTCGCAGTCCTTAAACGTAACGGAAACGGGGTCTGGACTTCGTAACCTAACGTGTTCACTAACTCCACGGACTAGACCCCACATTTGTCGTTCCACTGATTATTTATAGCCCCACTCTTCCCCATTATTTATTTATGTTACCCTTATTACATCGTTCTTTTGTTTTTTGTGTTGACTGTTTCACTGGTTGGTTAGCCATAACTATAACTTAAATAGAAAGTTGGGGAGAAGGTATCCTGTCATTCTCACCAATTCTATCATCTCTTGATCTTGGGATTTGCTCATCAATAACATATATTGATTACTTTTACACATTATACAGTGTGATTACTTTTCTGCATTAAAAATAATATATATCAAAAATCAATTATAATTATATTGGAGGGGATTGATGATCCTCGACATTTTTATTTGTTTGACGTAAGAAAATGGGAAAGTGGTTCAAGATTTAAAAGTATGGAGGAAGAGTCTTAATTTATTTCAGTATAAATTATTAGTTTAATGGTAATAAGTATGGTTAGTTTATAAGGTAATTTAATTAGTGATGATTGTGAAAATGAAGTGTTATGTGCAAGGAGGTTTGAGGTTCAAATATTCTCATTCACTTGTGTTTGCGGAAATAACACAAATAGAAACTTAGAGGTTATAGTGGTAGTGGTTGAAATCAATCCCATGTCACATGAGGACGAGACCAAGCCAATTACTTCTCCCTATAGATACAAAAAAAATGGTAATAAGTAGAGTCTCTAATGACGACTATCTCACTATTGGTTGAAAATTGAGTTATGTTTACTGCATTAAGAGGATAGATAATATTGTTGACTGCCCTTCATTCATATTGCCTTTACTTTCTTATCATTGCATAAATTTGATATCATATCTTCTAAAGATGTTTTAGGTCGTTTTCATCATCAAACACCACTATCAAGTACCACCATCAAGCTCGTGACAATTTGTTCTTATTTTACCAATATTAATTTTCTTCTATAAACTCACCATAGTAGAAATATACTTTTGAACCTCTAACTTGGAGTACAACTTCAGTGAGTCTAATGGTTAAGAGCATGTGTTTCCTCATAAGAGACCACAATTCAATTCTAAAGGGGGTTTAGAGTATGCATGCATTTCTCTACTTTAACAACCAAATAACTATGTAGAGGTTGGCCCATTGTCCCATAAACAAGGGAGTCTCATACACCAATTTGGTGTTTGGCTTAGCCATGTCATTAAAAATAGATTATTTTTATTATTAGAAGAAAAACATGGCATAACTGCATCATATGCCTCCACTCTCGGTGATGGCAAAAAAATGCAAAGCTTAGTTGCTGAAATGAACACCGTCGTTGAATTTGTGGCACGAAAACGTGTCAAACGAGTATAAACTTTCCCCTTTCTAACACTTTCAAATTTTGCACCCTCAGGCATCTTGAAGATTCCCTCAAAGATTCCTTCCTGAAGTTGGCTGAAAGATCCGTTGCTCGGATGAAGATTATGAGCACACCACTATGTTCCCTGCGAAGTTCTGTGAAAAATGACTATAAAGTTGGCAATATTCTGCATCTTTGGCCCTCAAGGGAATCTTTCTCGGCATCTTGTGGATTCTTGTTCATGGTTCTGCCCCTGGTTATGAGTCTGTCGCTCAGTGTTCCCCGGGTCTAATCCAGGTGGATATTGGTGGCCACTCGCCTATTCCATTTAGACCCTTACCATTGTTGCTTTCAGTTTTTCAGTTTCCTTTATTGTAGCACAATTTACTATTTTTGGCAGTTTTTTCGGGTCCTAAACTTGATCTGGAATTGATCCTAGACAATTAATAAGGTATTGCAGACTCATGTGCATGGATGTGCCTATGTTATTTTATGCAACAGATTAATAAGATTGCGAAATACATAGGCATTGAAGCAGTTAAAGAAAACATAACAGGAAAACATATAAACACAACAAGTTTAATAAGGAGTTCACCCAACACTCCGGGGCTATGTCTCATGGTCCAGCCTTCAGTGGTGGTCTCTCTATTATGTTTTCAAAGCAAAGTTTTTACAACAGTGAGCTCAATTTGAGTCTCACACACAATTATAAATCAGCAAGATTGTACTTGGATTCCCCGAGTCTCTGGAATACATAGACTCTCCTTACTGACTCTCGACCTCTATTGGTCACAGTAGTATGAGCCCAATCTGAGACTCATACGGGAGAGGCAATATAGAGGAGTGCGCTTGAACCTCTCAAGCCTTCTCTGGAGCACACAGACTCTTTGACTCTCTCTGTTTCTGTCTTGACTTTGGCTCGATGTTTCCTTTGCTTCTGTAGGTCAACTCGGCTTCTTCTCTATGCTCTTAGCTTTCTTAACTTGCCTGCTTCTCTCTCTGTCAGTTCGTGGCTTTAAAGCCAATCTGTTTTTTGACTATTCATTTCCTCTTTCAGCTTTCTAGTTCCCCTGCCTCTGTCCGTTTGAATCCCTCTGTTCTGCGTAATCATCACTGTATAATGCCTCACAGGGAGATGGCCACTCAATTCATAACGGATGAGTGTCAGTTTTCTTGGACATATTCAAAATGACTGTTTATTCCGTTAACTCCAAGAATGCCCGCGAAACATGACCTTCCGCCACCGCATTGTCCATATCGGACTTCAAATCTTATACAACTCTGCCTGTTGACCCCGTCAAATCCGGTCATCCATTGGAACACGTCTCCGCTGTTGATATAGGGGCCCCAGATCCTACGGTCATCATTCATATCGGGTGGCTAAGTAGCATGATGTTTACTTGTCCGATGTGAGCGGTTTTCTCTCTCTTTCGCCGGACGCATGGCAACCATTGTATGGCATCGGGCGGGACTTGGTTGAAACCTTTTACCACTTGAAGCCCTCCCGATATCATGTCGGTTTTTGTGGGACCCCGCTTCTGACGGAATCAGAACGATATCTGTTGCTTTTTATGATATTTCGGGTCCGGGTGCTTGCGGCCTTTCCTTCTTTGAGGGGTTTGCCTTGCAATATGCGATTAGCAACTTGTCGCTCATCGCATATCGGAAACGACCCCCGTTTCTTGACATGACCTCTGGTTTTGCTAATTTGCGATAGTGCGTGCTACCATGGGTTGACGATCTGCACGCTTGACCGATGGTCCTCGTTGCTTCCCGCTGATCACAAATTGAAATTGTTACGAGGATATCTCCGATAAGCTTGATCTTTATAAGCCTTGTAGCTCTTGGCATAATTTTTAAAGAGTTCATGAAAACTTCGAGAGTGTTCTAAGATCCAATTTGGATCAAAACTTCCAGAGCCATTTTGAAGCCCTAAATGACAGTTTTTTTGTTTTGTTTTGTTTTTTTTTTTGTTTTTGTTTTTGTTTTTGTTTTTGTTTTTGTTTTTTTTTTTTTTAATCAGCAATTATAAAAGTAATCGCATCGGTAGTTGTATTGCTTAGAAAGATCTTTCCAACGAGGTATCATACGCGTCAAACAAAGATAATATCACTAAGTTAGAAGCCTGGGAAGTTGGCTGCCCAACTAACCCCAACGAAGCCCATAAACTCTTGGTGTTACATCTCCTCGGGTTAGGGTTTTGGTTGTTTAGGGTTTTCTCTTATTGTTCAATAATAAAAAGGCCCTTGAGCCTCATTGTAACTCGGTTAAAAGGCATGTAGCCGCCACATCTCTTCTCAGAGATAAGCTACCATCACCCGAGCTATCTTATTTCCATTCTGTTTGTAAGCATAGTTCAATATTTTTCTATTAATGAAATGAAGTGTTTTTCTGCTGCATCCCTGTGTTTATGAGTATATATGTAAGTTGTTGCATTCCTGTTTAAGTTTGGATCAGGGTTAGAACTCCTCCATTGGCCGAATGCATTAGAGTGTCTCATATAAAATGTTGTGAGCAGAATTAACAACATTGGGCCACTTGGGTCGTTGGTGGCGTGCCCAAGTGGGGCATGTGAGGCCTAGTTTCAAACCCGACTTGGGCCTATTTTCGTCTGTCGCATTGTCATTTTTGAACTAACAATTTTTTTGATAACCATTAGGCGTGTTAACCGAGAAGGATACACCATTTTGGAGTTGACACTTGGTTGGGCGACTTCGTGATCTTTCGAATGGCGTTTGAAATTATGTGCCCAATCCTCATAGGTCACATGGTTTGTTAACCGAAACTTACAATTCTTGTTTGTTTTTTTAGGTTCAAACTATACATGGCCCATAACCATTTCAAAACTTATATAACCCTTTCAAAATTTATATGGTTATATATAATATATACCATGCCAAATTCGTTGACCACTTTAAACATATGTGATTTTAATATATGTTTATTTTTGTTTTACAATGTTTTCTTTAGATTTTATATGGTTTTGTTTTGATTTTTGTTTTTTGTTTTGTTTTGTTTGTTCGTTTTTTTTAATATATATATTATTTTATAATTATTTATATATAATATATATTAATTATAAATTATTTGGTATTTTAACAATATTTCTTTTGTCTTTTTGGAGGAATAAGGAGCCAATGTCTGGGTGCCAAGTGTAAATGACTGAGTGGCTAGTTTTCCAACACGTAACCCTATGGGCCTTGTTAGAGTCGGTCTTTTCATCAGCGATCAAAATCCCTTTTGTTGCATTTCATTTTTAGGTGTCTCATTCAGTCATTTGCATTCCATTAGGAGCATTGATTTTCTGACGGAACAGTCTTTTCACTCATCTCCCTCATGTCATGTATCTGTTGGTCCGTGTCTATACATCAAAATCAATTTTAAAGTCATTCAGGGTCATGTTTGGTCTCTTGGTCAGCAAAAGGGTCATTTTAGTCATTAGGTCTAAGGTTTCTTCTTCAAAAAGTCTAATAATGTCCACCGGCACATGAGGGAGGTTCAAAATTAGTTTTCATTGCAAAATTTCATTGTCAATATGTTTGATCATGATTCTTTTTCAAAACTTTGTCTTGAAGAAGAAATCATCAAATTTATGGTTTGTAATAAATATGTGATTTTGAAAGTTTTTCAGTCATGAGGTACTTCAGGCGCAGCCCTGGTCATCCTTTGCCGAAATTACATGCCAATCATCCCTGCACAAATAGACAGAGTTTCATCATTCAGCCAAAAATCAAAGTCGAAGCAAAAACAAAGTTATGTGAAAGTGCCAAAGTCTGCAACATTACAAAAGTGGGTTTGCCAAATGAAGAATCAAAGTCCATGCCATAGGAGATATTGTTGTGCTTCAATAGTTCATTTACACGCAAGAGAGCAAAGAGAACCAAAGCTAAACGATTTGGGTGAATGAGTGTGAAGCTCGGGTAAAAAATTGTTGTAAGTTACCGGCGCGGCACACTGGGCAGGAGGCGCGACGCACTGGGTAGGAGGCGCGGCACACTCACCAGGTGCGGCGCATTGGGCCTCAGTTTACAGTGTAAAAAAGCACGGGCGCGGGGCACACAGCCAGATAGCCCAAAAACTTCCAGAACTCCCTCCAATCGCCCAAAAATGCATGGATTTTCACTATTCCAAGTAGGTTGACCCTTTGTCATTGCTCTTTGTCCAAGTTTGATGATTGTTTGATGGTGTGCGTTTCATGGTGAGTGTTTAAAGAGATCAAACCCTACCATTTGAAATTCCTCAAACAAAGTTGCTGCCTAGGGTTTTGATTCACTATTTTGCCACCAAGTTTATTCCCTTACCCCATTTTTCCATTGATTCCCTTATTCCCTAAGTTCCCCTACCCCCTAAATCCACTAATCCCCTATCCCAAGTTCCCATTTTTCCCAAATCCTAACCATAAATCCCCAAACCCTAATTGTTGTCCCAAGAGTTTCATTTCACCATTCAGCTGAGTGTACCATCATTCAGAGGATTGGCATCATCATGTCAGGTTCAAATGGGTCATTTTACAACTTGTTCATGCTTCAATTGCGCCTAGGCAAGGTTCATTTCCCTCTCCTAGGGTTTTGAAGCTAATTTCTCTTGGATGGTCAAATCATCAGCAAAACTTGTATCTTGATGTTCATACACCTTCCCTATCCTTAATGTACCTTATTAAACACTTTCCATCACTGAGATTCCCCAAATTCGTCATTTTTGCACAAACCCCAGTTTCTTGCTACAACTTGGCAATTTTTTAGGCTAGGCCTGTGTTTTGCCTTTTTGGACCCCTTCCCCTCACTCAATCTTTGAAATTCCACTTTCCCCTGCTTCCTATCATCCCTCCCTACTTCGCAAAAATTTCTCAAGAATTTAGAAGCCCATTATCCCCTTCATTTCCCTTCATTTTGACAAATCCCCTGTTCCACACATCGGGGAAGGTTTTATTCAAATGCTGCTTATGAGAAAGGAAAGATGAATTTGGGAAAACTGAGAGAGGTTTTCGTCCAAAATAGGCCAAGGAAGAAAAATCTCCTTCACTTTTTACACAGGTGTCATGGTTTTATAGAAATGTTAAAAATACAGTTTCCTCGGGAGAATTGATGCACCTCTGAAGTGACGTTGGGAAAATCAAGTTTTCTCCTAGTGTGGTTGGCAAAATTACTTTCTTGATGAGTCAACTGATAACTAAACACAAAGATATTTCCAATGAGCTATCATGAGCTCAATTTGGAATTGCGGAACACCTTCAATAGTTGACTGCAATAGCACTCTGCCTTGAGGCAGCCTCATTTGGCACATTTTGACCAGTCTTGGGAGATTTGATTTTTTACAGGGAAAATGAACTTCAAATTAAAATATTTCAGTTGTTTTGGAAAATAGACTCAAAGCAATTTCCAACGAGCTATCCCGCACCCAATTTTGACACCGGGAAGTCCCTCAAAATGGGTCTTAAAAATGTGCTACTCACAAAAATTTTTAACACATGGTTTTCTGCTCTATGCGCCGCGCCACGTGGCGCTCGCTTTTGATAGGAGCCTCCAAAGCACAAAAAAAATTGTATTTCTGGATTTTTCATGAAAATTTATGCTTGCCTACCTATGGCCAAGAAATTTGGGCAGGTTTTGAGCCCTCGAAAGATAAAAAAAGCTCAAAAATGACCTCACTGCCCTTATTTTGACACACGGGGAGCAGTGTTGGGAGATTGGATTTTTGGAAGGGAAAATGGACACCAAATCTAGAAATTCGACTTGGGTTGGAAAGTAGACAGGCAGGGATTTCCAACGAGCTATCATGAACTAAATTTGGACGTCGGGAAGAACCTCAAAATCAGCTCCGAAGTTGCGCTACGCAGAGAGATTTTGGGCGCGGCGCATAGAGAATTTTGGCCTATTTTTTAGTCTTTAGCTCAAAATTTCGGCCAGTTTTGACTAGTTTCACTTTTTGATGTTACTCTTGATCTAACTTGATGTAATTTCATGACCATGATGTAATTTTGGCACATTTTTACTTGTTTTAGTAGATTCATTCACCAAAAGGTGAAATCTGAGTGAATGAATCAATTTCCTAGCATATAGAGGCAAGTTGTTTCTTTGCCTATTTTTCAGCTCCTTGTTTATATATGGTTGAAACAACTCCTAGAATGATGAGCTCGACCCCTAGAGGCATGGGAAAGAGTTAGGCTTGTCTATATCATGTAATTTCTCAGTCATTTTCAGGGTTGGACACTTGGGATTGCTTGGCACTTCATTGTACATTTGATCTCTGCATTTTTGGCAAAGGAAAGACCAGGGTTTACAGAACTTGTTGGGATCCTTGTGGCTCTGTGTTTTGATGGTGTTTTTCTTCATGTAATTGTAAGTTCATTGATGTTTTATGTATGCCATTTCCCTTCTCTTTGCTTCTGAAACTAAACAAATTGAGTGACAAAGGTAGAATTCATTAGCTTATGGTGCTCTGCCTTAAACTTTGTTTAGTTTTACATATTTTCATCTGTTTGGAGAGGATTCTTGCAGCTTCTTGCCCTCTTCAGCTCCTCAGTGGTCTTTTCTATCCATTCATTTCATCTAAAGCATCAAAACTATTGCCTACCTTGCCCCAACTGAAACTCTGCAAAAATTTGGCCTCATCCCCGAACCCAAATTTGCCTTTCCCTTCTTCCAACAAAAAACCCCCAAAAAATCAAATCAAATCCTTGCACTTCATACCTAGCCTAAAATTAGTTTTTATTTCAGCAATCTCAAGCCCCATCAATTATCTTTTGTTGATATTCACCGAGAGAGAGCCCTCTCCTGTCCTCGTAGGGCTAGCTACAAGGCTGAGCATGGTTTGATGTGGACCTAGAATCTTACCTTTTCAGCCTGAGGTAAATCTAGGCTCTAACAGGCCCCACATTCTCATTGGGATGCCATGTGGCATAGTGTGGGCCCCTATTTTTGCCTCTCTTGGTGAACTTCAAACTGTAATATGTTTCTTATATGAACTCAGATTTGAGAGTCGTTCACACTGTTGGAGTCAACGCGACCAGCAATATGATCTGGTCCTGGTTTTGCTTCCATCTAATGAATTTGATTTCTAAGATATTTTGAGTTGCTGATGAGTTCAGAGCGTGTCTGGAGCCACCTGGATCATTCCTCCTCACTGAGGATATTTTGGTCCTCCAAAACCATGAACATAATCTGTGATTGCTTTGTTACATCTTCTACACCACAAGTGTCCTAACAGGTCACACTTCCTTCTCCTTCACCCTTGTCCTTAAGAGCCATAAGTGATGAACTGACACCTGCATCCTCTGCAAACCTGTATTACAATATTTGCAAATTACATGCTCAATCACATGACCAATAATGACCCAAGCATCCCCATACTTTCCATGAGTTTATAACACACACTCTGTGGTCAAGTTTACATCATAATGGAAACCAATACCCCAGCTATCAACATAAGTAAAAAACACCATTGTTGCTTTAATAAGCGATGGAAATCACATCATCGCTTTTATAATTTAAATCACAATACATGATTTACAAAATGTTTCCATGACAATCTACCAAATCTAGTAAAACCATCTCTTACTCAACAAAGTGATCCACGAGGAATATGGTAGATTTACTTGTTGAACATCTTCACCAGTTGATTTTTTGCACGGGCGCTTTCTCCATAAGACATCACTTTCGATGGAGCCTCCAACACGTGGCTCTTTGATGACCACCTCTATTGCAATTACCGCAAAAGGACTTCTTCCTCCAGACCTTCTTAACCTGCTTTCCCTGATGTGGAGAAGGCCTTTCATGCCTCATCCTTTTTCTTGTTGTCATTCTCTTCCAGCACTCAAGAACCACATGGTTATGTAAACCACCAAACTACATGTTTTTCTATGCCATGATTTTTGTTCATCATTAACATGCTTGTAATCAAATGAACTCTAGAATACTAATATTTTTTATACCTCTCCTGGATGTCTCTGTTGCAATTCTGGTGATGAGAGATTGCCTTAGCTCTCCCTCTGTGATGTGCACTGTCATGGAAGGATAGTGATGTGTTCCAATCATTGTCTTTCTATGATGCCTTTGACGATGTCTTGGAAACTTCTGACACCTTTGAGCACTATCCTTCATTGTATCTCAAACATTCAAATCGAGGTCTTTGTACCACCTCCAATGGTTGAGTCATCCATTTGCCATTAACACCAAGTCCTCCTCCTTTATATCCCATCTTGGTAAGGATTCTCATGCAAGTTCGTGAAATGGGTACCTCCACATCTCCAATAGAAATAGTGTCATGCGAAAATGAAATTGAAGAATGATCAACACTGTTTACCTCAACTGTCGATTCTGAAACAGGTGATGATGGCTTCGCTAAGCCTTCGTTGCACTTCAAGTTTTCCAAGGCCTCTTCCATGGCTCTATAGAGTCTCCAAAATGTATTCAAAATGTCATCCACTTTCACCCTATTCGCCACCTCTTCACTCACATGTCGTAACTCCATGACCATATAACCTTTCTTTAGCTTCCATTTTCATAATTATATGGGTTCCATTTGTGTTTTCCAAAAGCTAATGATTTCTAGTATTATAAGTGAATTAAATGGTAAAACTTAGAAAAATGACATATGCTTGCTAATAATTAAAAGTGGCTTGAGTTTCATGACATGTGTAGGTCATTTGGAAGCTTCCAAGGCACCCTTATGTGGCCTCCAATGCTCAAATTCGAAAGAACTTCAAGATATGGAAGAAGATTTGGATAAAGGTCAAAGAGGATATGTGTCTCATCATTACCTATTTGAGTTGTAACTCTATGAGATTTTCTAAGGATCTAGGGAGAGAATAATGGACCTCCATTAATGAGGTAGCTTCTTATGTTTTTGTATTAATAGGAGAGCCTTCTCATTTGAAAGGCATGTGTAAAGTTGGAGAAATGCTCATGTTTTGAATCTAGAATTTGGATTTGGCACCATGCTCATGAGTGACGTTCACCTTGATTTGGTTATGCTTGCATTTGGAGCCTCTCAACTTGCCATC
>APFE030450448.1:6316-20120 GCA_000404065.3 Pinus taeda | reverse complement strand
ACATGACTGGTCACTCATGCAACACTCACGACCATTATTAAGGACTATGCACGGTAAAATCTCTTGGGAATGACATCCCTGTGCATATCAACATTCTATTGGTGAAGTAGTGGCAAATGAACGTTCAGACATGATACAAGAGGTACACAGACTGACATGAGAAGACACAAATGCTGACTCACCTACGGACTTGACATTTCGGGAAAGATTCGCTGTGAAATGCACGAATCCATGATTTCGCAGCGCTGTTAGTTATAAGTTTTAATGATGCGCTGCGAAACTGCTTAATCATTACGCGTTGTGAAACTGCTAGTCTATGATTGCGCTGCGAAATGGGCAAATAAGACTGCGCTGCGAAATCACTAAAAGACATGGTGACTTGGCATAGATAAGACATGACTATGGAATAATGATGAGTGGAGGAAAACCAATAGGAGCGGAGTATGATTTAAGCTAAAAAAACCTTTAAAACTCTGAATCCTAAGTGAGACAAATAAAAATGAAACCAGCTTAAACATAGACCTTTTTCATCAAACTAGGGCATGTAACTATATGCATCAAACTTTTAGTTCTAAGTGATAACAGAATACATTGAATATAGATTCTAAATAGTTCATGGGACTTGAATTGTTTTTTTACTTTTTGGGTTCTTTCTTATACTCCTTCTCTTGTTCTTTCCAATCCCCTGATTTTTCCTCTGATATAACCTCTAAGTTGTAGCCCCAATATTCTCCAATTACAATATTTTATTCTATAGTTTCCTTAGAGATGTTCATATTGTGGTTTATACCTATGAACTTCTCTTCTAGTCTTGAAAATATCTCTTCTATCGGAACTTGAAGCTTATTAAAAGTATATTCTTTGGCCATGCATTGAGTTTTATCAATTTCTACATAAATCAATTTGAATTTGTCGGAGGAGCTATTCAACTCAAGACAATAGTCTACAATGTGATATAAGACTAACTAATGGTAGTTTAATAAATGTAATCAGTAAGACAGTTAGAGCTTCGTAACTATTTCGTTAGTCTATCCACATTTGTCTATATAATATTGTAATGACAGTCTTTCGATACATAATAAGAATATATCTGTGTTCAAATTGGTTATCTCTCAAATACTATGTTTGTCGTATCATTATATGTTTATTATATAATCACTTGAAGTTTGTCTACTAGTAACCATGCATTTTACTCATTAGATTACAACATTGGTTCCGTTTTCAGTAGTTAGGAATAAAGTCATATATGATGCTAGAATAAATGTTAACCTTAGATGAGATACAATTATGGTGGGAGCCAAAGGTTAATAATTATTTGAATAACTATGCATGAAGGAATTTATTGTTGCTTGCGGAAGCTAGAGCTAACTTCTTCACAGAAGCACATGAGTTCTCTATAGAAGGTGATACAGAAGAGATCAATTTTTTCTCGACAACATCTCCCATGAAGAAAACTGAAAATGAACAGACGCATGACTATTACTGAAATTGTCGAATGATGGATTAATGAACTTGCATGAGTCGATCGATTTGATACTAGAAGACAACTACGAAGAAGAAGTTATAGAAGACAGGACTTCTATTGAACATATAAAAACTAGATTTTACGATGATTTGCGCAATGATTTCTTCTACACAATTCTAGCCCTCCTACACAAATTTCTTCTTAACAAATCTATAGGCCACATCATTCAGTACTGACATCCATTAGGGTTGTCGACCAATACCGATTAGAGGAAAATTCTCAGTAATCGCTACAAAGATATGGAAGAAGCGTGGGATTACTTTTTATCTAAATAAGTATGGCTGATGGAAACTCCCTTGTGAATAGACACTAGTCAGGTCGGCATGGGGGGCATAACAGATCGGGAGAAATAAAGAAAGAAAACAAAAAGAAGAAGATAAAATTGGAAAAGTATTTATAACTAAGAAAGATGGAATGAAGGATGTCGTATGTTAGGAAATAACAACAAGAAAACAATAAACAAAGTATTTCCTGAAAATACAAAGAATCGATTGACATAAAAAAAATAGCCTGGGATAAGAGACAACAAAGACGGGAAAAATTAGAGAACAAAAATAACATAGGAAAAGAATGAAGAATTAGGAGAGTGAGAACGAAGATACATGGGACTCCTTCGAAGATTTGAGAGGCATAACACTACATGCACCAGTAGAGAGCGAAGGTCTACCGATAACCCCTTGAAAATAAGTACACACTATGGAAGTTGATGACTATATTCCATTAATAAGAAACACTTTGATTACATCTATGTCAACTCCTAGCATTCAAAAATTACTCGACTCATAAAATTATTATGAAATACATGCCATCTGGAAAACCGAAGAACAACAAAGAAACCATCAAGAAAATGAAAATGTTAGCCAAGGGAAATCAAATAATTACAATGGATTAGAACAAATACTTCTCCAAATAACTAATCTCATGATCATACCCCCCCCCCCCCCCCCCATCAACAACTTTAATATGTTAAAGAAAACAAAAGTTTAAAACAGGTCGATGAAGAGTCACGATAACTACTAGGTCGGTTCACAAAATATATAGATAGCGCTTGTCATACCGATGAGAGAGTATACCAAAACATCAACAATAGTGAAGAGGAAGACACCATCCTTAGCAAGTAAACTAGTCAAAACAACCAATTTCACCTAATGTTAACCTATACACGCAACATGGGCCTAAATCATATACCCATCTATTAGGGTGATGAAGACCTGAAAAGACATTGGTTTGTTTGTGAAATTTTTTGGACCACGAACAACATCCAGAACGAAGACAAGAAAATGGCATAGTTTTTTGTACCTCTAAGGAAACATGTTATAACATGGTTCATGAACCTAACTAAGAAACAAAATAAAACAAAAGATGTGATCAAGACTAGCTTCCTCACATTCTTCAAGGCATAAGATGTTAATAATTTTACAACATAAAAACTAAACGAAATCAGCCAGAGGCCAAACAAATTTGTTCGATGGTATGAAAAATGGTTCAAAGACTTATTAAGCTAGATATCGTATGCTATCGATGATAATATTCTAGTACAATGGTATGTTGCAGACTTACTCAAGAAAATACATTGATCTCTATGAATGGATGAAGTTGAAACATGTCAGAAAGACCTTAAATTAGCACAACAAATCAAACAAGATGATGAAGGAAAATCGATCATCAAACCAACTGAAAATAGGATTGAAGATAAATTAGAGAAACTACAAATTAATTTGGTGCAGTTATCACTCCAAAAGAATCATTTATGGTGTACCAATAGTCATATGGAATTCCATACGAAAGACACTTATAGGTTCTTAGAATATTTTTATCGTGATGTTAGAAGAATACAAACTGAGGTATCTTATGATATTTTCAAATTGCTTCTAGTCATATTACTAAAGAATGTCATTATAATATACAAAATTCCAAACCAAAGTGGTGTGCAATTTGTGAAGACCATGTACATTCCACTTAGGAATGTCCATTGAACAGGAAAAATAAACCTAACTACCATGATGCTTACCATAGTCAACCTATTGAAGAAATCCCACAATCATCCCCATTCAGTGGAAGAGGATAAGGCCATGGAGGCTATGGAGTACGTTGAGGTGGTTATAATAACAAAGGTTGCAGCCGTGACCAAGGATGAGGAAGATTTTATTTTTATACTTATAGGCAAGAGGGACATATTTCTAATGAATGCCCCTTAAAAGATAAAACTGATTTATGCTTTTGTAATATGTGTGGTATGGGCATTGGAAGGCTGCCCTAAAATCATAGAAAAAGTCCTAAAAAAAGGTATGTCAACTTAATACAAAATGTTTTGAAACATGATATTCTAAATGCTAAAAACCTTCATGTAGTCACAAGGTCAGGCATATTAAAAAGTACTAAAAACCAAGACTGTCAAGTAATTCATGCAATAAAAAATACAACAACATATCCTGACTTGCAGGATCATAACGATTTAATGAAACAAGTTGTCAATTTTTTTATGAAAGAAAATGAAGGACACCATCTATCTAAATATCTACACTTAGAATAATTTCTTGAAACTTTAAAAGAATAACACCCTATCACTAGTCTGTTAGACTTGTTAAACATGTTAAAAATCTGTAATGAAAACAAAGAAAGAGGAAAAACCGTCAGAAAACTACTGCAAAGGAATCCGATAGAAGATCATGATGCACAGGTGGACATGGAAATACACGAATTTATGGTTAAACAATTTGTTTTTATTTCAAATTGCAAGTAAATATTATTGCTAGGGAAACCTTGATTAATATGGAATAACGAAACTTGCACAAAACATCTAACTATCTTAAGCTAACCAACCAAATATTTATTAAACCAATTGGCACATTACGACAATTCCAGACATCTATAATGGGTATTATAACAACATTCAATTTCAAAGTCATTGAATTAGTAGACTGAATTCTTGCTTATCCAGTGTTAGTTGATCTACATTGGGGATGAAGAATGAAGACAATGATATCATTAGAAAAAGATAGAATCAAACCAAAAGGAAACAATAAAAATATCACCATTCCCTTTGGCCCTCGAGAAGGTAAACCATGGGTAGAAGCCTCTAATGAAGAAGCTAAAATAAGGAAACTCTACCAAGACTTACATGACGAATGTGACGATGTTGAACCAAATTTTTCTGGTGAAATTCTAGCCGGGTAACCTCCATCAATTGGAAAAAACTCAGATGCCGAAATATATGAATGACATATTGAAAACTATGAATCAAAGGCAAAAGAGTGTTTGACAATCCAAACCATTTTGACATAAAAAAATTGGCCATTTTATTCCATTAGAGTGGAAAGAATTATATGAGAAAAAAATTATCGAGAGATGCCATCTTTACTTACAAGATATCTAACAAATGACTCTAGTAAAAATACTTGTTTTAAAGAAAGAGCCTCCCATGTCAATCACATAGACCAAGTAACAAAATGTATTGCTGAATAGGGATGAATGCAAATATTAGTTCAAACTTTTATCGGTCAAGCTGTGAGATGGTGGGGCGCCCATTCATCCTAAATCCATAATTGGATGACCATGAAAACTTATCTACGCAAGCAAATATACTCACTTTTAGTGTTAGTCAAGATGCTATCCAACATATCAAAGGTTGTGAATCAGAATGGCAATTGGCTATAGAGATAAATGTGTTTGTTGCATATGTTCGAAAATACCTTAGTTGATTTACCAAATAAATGGTATAAGTTAGAGGAAGAAAGGGGCCAATCACTTCAATGGAAATAACTAAAATAAAATTGCACTACAGACTTTAAATTCAAACTAGATGAAGAAAATTTAAATGACACATCCAAAAAATTGAAGAATTTATGAGAGAAAAACCAATTAATCATCAAACCTTACTTAATGATTCAATAACTTGTAACTACGTTGATCACACCATAGACCAAAATTTGGCTAGTTTCTTACAAATGGAAGAAACACCCATCGATGGTCATAGTTTTTTCTTGAATAAGCATCACCTTGAAAATCACAAGAAAATATAATCAATATACAAAGTCGCTAAAAACGATATAGAGAAATTAGATAAATTTGACTTTCTGCCAACCTACCAAGAAGTAAAAGTCAAGGAACAACCAGTTGATGAATCAAAAGCACCCGACTTGATGGATGTAGAAATCAAAATGCGTGAAGTAGACATATTAAATGACAACCAATCGAAAATTGCTTGACTTGGTGATTATTGGTCAGAGAAATAAATCATAGAATTTGTTGACTTACTTAAGGAGTATCAGGATGTATTTTCTTGAGACTATAAAGAATTAAAAGCGTTAGTCAAGGAAATGGAATAAATGAATACCAACCTTATTCCTGGAGCTAAACCAATAAATAATAGACTATACAAATTAGTGCATAAATATAAACCCATTGTACAAAAATATATAGAAGGGATGCTTGCTACTGGTATTATATACCCCATAGAAACATCAAAATGGGTGATTCCTATGGTCATTAAACCAAAGAAGCATGTTTCGACGAGGTTATGTATTTGTGTCGATTACCGAGGATTTAATAAATTAACAGCTACCTATCCATCCCTGGCCCCTTTCACCAACGAGATTATCAACGAAGTCGCAGGACATAAATGTTACTCCTCTACAAACGGGTTCTGAGGATGCAAACAAGTATCCATAGTAGAAGAGGATCAAGAAAAAAACTATCGTTACTGAATTTGGTTCCTTTTCATATAGAGTGATGCCATTCATACTAAAAAACACACATATGGTATTATCAATAATCATTGTTAAATCATTTCAGGAGTCCATTTATAAAACAATTGTTATATACTTTGACAACTAGACAATCTACATGTTATTAAAATATCATATTCAATGGCTAAGAATAATGATTGAAAGATCTAAATGAATAAAACTATACATGAATATTAAAAAATGTATATTTTCAACGCCAATTGAAATATTGTTCAACCATGTTGCTTGAAAGGACGAAATTAAAGTCGATATGGCAAAACTCGAGGTAATTTTAGTTTTAAAACCTCTAGATACTCAAAATCAAATTAAAATATTCTTAGGAAATACAGGATACTATAGAAGATTTATTAGGCATTACTCTGACATAACATTCCCAATAGACGAAATTTTAAAGAAATATGTTCCTTTTTTCTATCTAACGAATGCGACAAATCATTCCAACTTTTGAAAAAGAAACTGGTTGAGGCACTAGCCCTCAAATTTAAATATTGGTCTAAATAGTTTCATGTTCATGTTGATGCTTCAAATGTTGTATTCGGGGTAGCCTTATCACAACCTAAAGAAAATCTAATAGACAATCAAAGTGTTTTATGCCAGTCAAAAGCTCATTAAAGTAGAAATAAATTATTCAATGACAGGACGTGAAGCCCTAGCAATGATACTCGCCCTGCAAAAATTTGAGCACTACCATTTAGCAAATCCCTTCATATTTAAGATGGACCACCAAGCATTAAAATACCTTGTAAATAAACCAGTTCATCAGGGAAGAATTTGTTGATGGCTACTCATATTTAGGGAGTTTGAATTTGAAGTTTTCGTTTGGCCCGATAAAAGCAATGTCAACCCTCATCATCTATCTCTGCTTGAATCACAAGAGGAGTCATCAGAAATTGATGATGATCTACCCAATGCACATATATTTAGGATTGAAGCAGTTATAGTCTAACTTGGTGAAATAACGTAACTTTTACATAAAGAAAAAGCACCAAAAGGACTATCAGAAAGAAATAAAAATATATTAGCAATCAAAGTGGCACCATATACATTTCTAAATGGTAAACTCTATAAACTAGGAATTAACAATGTACTTTGAAGATGTGTCATGGAATATGAAAGAGAAGTGATTATTGATGAAACCCACAAAGGGGGATATGGAGGAAACTATCAAGGAGACATTATTTTTTGGAAAATAATGCAAGCTAGTGATCCGAACTTAGACAGGAATGAAACAAATTATAGATATAACCATAAATACAGAGATGCAACAGAAATAACACTTCATTTCAGTAATATCAAATACTGAAATATGCTTACAAACAAAATGGATATAAGACGAGCTTGAACAATGATAGCTTATATTTGAGAAGAGATGTGGTGGCTACATGCCTCTATGTTAAAATGAGGCTCGGAGGAATATTTATTATTTAGAAATAATGGAAAGCCCTAAGAATCTAAAAAACTAACCCTAGGAGATGAAGTTCCAAAACTATGGGCCCTGTTTGGGTAAATTGGTACATCAACTTCCCGGTGTCATAACATTGGCATATGATTTTTGTTTGACGCACACAATACCTTGATATAAATATCTATCCAGGTAATACAACTTACGAGTGGCCAACTGATGAGCCCCAAATTGGGTAACTTATTGGGCTCATTTTGCCTAATTATCCTTGTTCAATCCTCCATTTTTCATAGATTATGCAATATTTTTTAGTATGTTTATGTCATTTGAACGAATAAGGGTGGTCACTCTTCCTAGGTGGCTAACACGTGCTTATTTTAGGTTTTTGGACACATGTTGGAGCAAACCCGAGAAATCATGGGCTAGGTGACAGCCAAGCTTGAGGTGAGGATTCATAGGCGGCTTGTCTCTGAAATTAAATATCCCTTCCTCGGGATCTCCACCCTCAACTCCGAGCTCACAAGCCACCAAAACGGATCTTGAAGGCAGCCAAGCAGATTTTGGAAAAGGGACTGTCTAGTAACAGTTGGGAGAGTCGAGTGCCTTAGATTTAGGAGGCCTACTAGGGCCCTCGTGATGTATAAATGAGAAGGTCTCAGCCTTCGTAAGGGACTTTTGAAACCATTGCATTTTTTGCACTATAGTGTTGTCACTTTCATCTCATTTTCTTTTAGCTAGTTTGGCATAACTTTTGATTGATGACTATTTTTTTATAATGATAAGCAGTCCTATTTTATATCAGCTCTGAGTTCTCTATAAGAGTTGTAGCTCTCAGGGTTGGGCCCAACCTGAGAGCCAGGGGCCTCCTTTATATACTGTTATATTTCCTTTATGCATCGTTGTTTTTCCTTTTATGCATTTGCAAACGTATTTCTGTTAGGAAGATTAAATTGTGTTGATTAACTAGGTCATTGTTTATGGTTAGAAATGCTTAAGATGTTTAGAATAGGTTGGTAGGATAATAATAGGAAAAAGCTCCAGAAAAAGGGCCAATAAACACCTTTGGTTTCACCTCTCCCTCATTGGATCAGGGGCTGGAACTGAAGTAACCTTGTTGTCCCGTTCAAAAACACTATTTTTGCTTTGCCATGCAATCACTAGTGTACTGTTTTCATTTGCAGAAGTTGGTTACATGTATAGATCTTTGAAATGTTTCATTACATAGTTGATATATATGGTTCCCTTTCAAATAAAGCTGCTGTTCATTCACTTTATTGTTAGCTAGATTAGATTAACTAGGACTTTGATTACTTGCAAGTCTTTATTGGTTCAGTTGAAAGTACACGGTGCAGAGCATCTCTACCACTTTTTCATCCACCCAAGCTTTATTAGAACCATCTGTTCCATCTCCTAACTGGGTTTCTCGTCTCACATTTTTCTTCTTGCCCACGTAACCCTACCTTTTTGTGCAACCATTGTTTCAGCCTTCTTTGAGCCAATTCAACCATCTACACCTTCTCCCCACTCCATGCACCAGTTCCTGGGCCACTTCAGACCCCTATCCTACTTCCATACCCACTCCTTCCTCTTCCCTCACTCATCCATCCTCCAAAATCCCATTTCTAAACATCTTGTCGAAATTTCTGAACATCGTGTAGAAATTCCCGAACATCTTGTAGAACCCCTGCACACTTCCTGTAGAAGCTCACAAATGAGGTTTCTTGATATTCAAACTTTGTGAAACTCTCTGGAAGGGTGTTAGGGACTCCTTATACCCTCTCTGATCCTTACTGACCTCTTCCAATCATTTCTCCTCATTAATCCACCCCTACACAATCAAGAACAGTGAAAGCATATGCATGATGAAACTGACGACTTAATAAAACATACAAAAAGATGTTTTCTTCAGATAGAGGTAGTCTAGACACATGTATTTTACCTTCATAGAAGTAATGGCATCTCTTTCAGTAGCTTGCATTCTCTTCTTTGCGTCAGTAGGACTAGCTGGTAGAATTAGGGTTTACTAGGGTTTGCGCTTTCCTTCAGTTTTCTCACTTTCTTTTCGAAAATAGATTAGCTTCCCTTGAGACTAGCTTCGATCCAGGGAAAATTTTAAGAACCCCTCCTAAATTTGTAAGTATAATAAATGGGTGAATCTCCATGGTATATAGGAAAAATGGAAGGCGATTTTATCAATAGTATAATATGTATATATAATGTTTTGGCGAATCTCTCACCATGCATGGCGAATATTTTACTCAATTATAAAATATTGTAAGATCTTGGTATTACCATGGGTTATCATAAACCTGGAGCTTAAAAATTACTATTAGTAATTTATAAAAATTAATAAAATTAATAGTTGATTTTTATTTTATTTTTTATTTTAACCAAGCTAAAATGTTTAACATACACTAAATTACAACACCCATTTTTACTTTGATCCACCAAGCCCCGAGAGCGATCAAATATTTTTTCACTCTATGCTAGTTTGCATATAACGATATTTGATACCTTTCGAGGGTTAGTATATCTAAAGTAAAGATGGATCTATGCGGGTTTAATTCCCCCATTTAAATAGGCTACATTCCAGGTGAATACCATGGGTCAATACCATGTGCCATTTTGGTGAATACCATGGGTCAATACCATGTTCCATTTTTGTTTTTATTAATACTAATATTAGGGTTAATAATGTTTTTTTGCATGGTATTAATAACAATCTAGTCCATGGTATTTGTCCCGTAGTATTTTTCCCATAGGTTTCACCTAAATATAAGGCATTTTTTGAGTGTTCGTAAATATAAGGTGACTTATGGAGTAAATATAAAAAAAATGTTTTATTTCTTTACCATACCTCTCATTTATTTATATTTTTATTAATTTATCATACATTTTTTACAAATATGGTATTTGGCCCATAGGATCCACTTAAATAAAACCTCTTTCTTGAGCCTTCATAAATAAAATGAGGGTTATGGACTAAATAAAAAAAGAGGTTTTATTTATTTACCATACGTCTAGTTTATTTATATTTTTATTTATTTAACATACCTTTTGAGTAAGTATAAAACAACGTTTTATTTATTTACCATACCTCCACTTTACCTATATTTTTATTTGTTTACACCCTTGTATGTATATAAGGTGACTTATGGAGTAAATATAATTTATTTATTTATTTATTTATTTACCATACTTCTCATTTATTTATATTTCTATTAATTTACCATAGGCCCATAGGATTCACTTAAATAAAACCTATTCTTGAAAATGGGCAAATGGATTCACTTAAATAAAACCTATCCTTGAAAATGGGCGAATGGAAGGTTGTAACTCCTAATTTCAAGGGCTAAATTTACCTTTTTTACCCTCTCCCTTAAAATAAGGTGGGCTATTTGAGGTGATTTGTAAAAATGTACTATGATACAAAATATTCGCCCACTAAAAATTTAAAACCCCTTAATTTCGCCAACGGGAGAACATTCGCCCCTAAAATTTTCTATGCTTCCATCCATCAGTTAACAAGCTTCTTCTCAAAGCTCATAGAAGTTGGCTTGAGCCGCCAGCGAACTTGTGCCAGTTGACCAAGTGATAGCTGCGGCAAGAGCTAGTACTCGTGCATACAACACCGTCGCTTCCAAGTTTGTTACGAACTACCAGGTTGATAAAAGTAAAGAAGGGAGTCCCAAGAGTTGCAACATTATTGCTGCAATACTGGAGCTCACCACTCTTTTTGGCGTCGTTGCCGGGGAAGCATCAGAGTATTGGTGATTGTTGCTTTTCTTCTATTTTCTCCTACAACCTTCTGCTAAGTAGTTTATTTCATTTCCATTCTACAATTTCATTTTCCCAAAAGTAGAGTAGACATTTCCTGCTTTCATAGATTAGCATTTCAATTCCGCAATTTCAATTCTGCAAGCATAGCTTAGCATTTCAATTCCGCAATTTCAATTCTGCAAGCGTAGCTTAGTCCTTTCCTATTTTCATTTCCATTCCACATTTTCATTTAAGCAAGATAGTTAGTTGCAATTCAATCTTGCAGGTACCAGCAGAGAAAAAAAACAAAAGCAACCAAAAGACTTTCATTTCATGCCTCGTAGGAATAGAGATAAAACTGGAAAATTGTTACCCAACACCCCCACCACATCACTGAGTCAACCTTCTCTCTTCCTTGGTGACAGTGAGCTAGAAGAACCTATAAGTGAACCTGCTGAGATATACGAAGATCCTATAATAGAAGAAGAGTTAGAGAACGCTCCATCTAAAGCCATGGATGAAAACCTAAATGGTAGAAGAGAAGATGAGAGAATAGAAGGTGCCTTTCCCATCTGAGAGACCAATGGAGACATGAAAATGAAAAACATAAGTCCCTCAGCTTTACCTCACTTCCATGGATTGACTACTGAAGACCCTGATACCTTCCTATTTGATTTTGTTGTCCTTTGTCGAACTTACGACTATGCTAAGGACAAACAAAAGTTGAAACTCTTTCCCTCTACCCTCAAGGATGCAGCATTACGCTGGTTCATGGGGTTACCTGGAAACAGTATCACAACTTGGGCTCAGATGCAGCAACCTTTCAATACCAAATACCGGGACTACTGTAGGTCCAAGGAAACCAAGGGAGAAATCTTTCAGATGACCATGGGAAACAATGAGTTTTTAGAAGATTAAAAGGAAAGGTTCCAACTTAGTTATAAACGGGCCAGGTGCACACTTGACTCAGAATCTCTAAAGCTGGTTCTGCTCCGAGGAGTCCTTGAAGACCTTCTAGACACCCTTCACATGCTAGCTGGAGGGGACATCTATCAACTACCTTATGAGGACATAAAGAACGTGTTTAGAAACCATTTTAGGGCAGCATGGAAAAGAGGTAGGGGGAATCCACTTTTAGCTAGTACCACTTTCTCCAACCATGAGTTTGCTAACCAGATGGAAGACCTCAAAAGTGAGATGAGACAGACTATTGTCATGCAACTTGATACCTTTTGAATTCAAAAAAAGGAAGAGGAAGATGAGAGGGCTTTGGCCATTTTTTGTCCTAGATGCACAAGGAAGCATCCTAAGAATGAGTGCCCATTGCACTCAGTAGAGGTATGTTTCGTTTGTGAGGAAGACCACCCCACCAACCAATGCCCTACCTTTCCTGGATTTAAAGCCATGTACCTAGGGACTAAGGCGGCAACTGAACCTCTACTTCCTCAACCAAAGGAGGCCATATGGGCTCAGACCTTACCAGCAGGGGATGCAAGGGACATCCCAAGCTTATTATAACCCCAACCAATCTACTCATATACCTTCTTGGGCCCCCCTGGTCATCCTTCCTGGTTCGCACCTCCTTCGTGGTCTTATCCATCTCCATACCATACTCAACCTACTCCTCATTTGTTTCACTCACATGCCCAGCCACAACCTCAGTGGAATGCACCTCAACCAGGGTGGAGGCCTCAATACAACCCTCCTCCTACCATTTTTCCTCCACCACCGACTCAACCACAACCATTACCTCCTGCTCCTCCAAGACAACCCCAAATGCCTGCTCAACCAAACCTGAACCCCAACAACAAATAGGCCCAACAGGTATATACTGGGGAGACAACATGCCCTACCTATGCTGTGGAGATCCAGGAGATCAACCTGCGATCTGGGAAGGTCCTCCTAGAGCGCCAACCTCCTCCCCTAGAGGAGGAGGAAGAGAAACAGGAAAGTGAACCCAAAGCCATTCCACCCTTTCCTGAGCGACTCACAGTAACCACACAACCAAACCCAGAAGAGACTGAGCTTCTGGGAGAACACAAGCAGTTGTATGTGAAAATACCACTCCTCCATGCCATAAAATATGTACCGATATACAACAAATTGATTAAGGAGAAGTGTTTCAGGCACCCAGCCAGGCGGAAGAGAGATGCCTCAACTATCAATTTCATAGGACAACTGTCCGATCTTATCTTGGGACAAGTAATTTGTCCAAATTATTTGGACCCTGGGAGTCCTGTAGTTGATGTTCACATCAATGGCATCATCATCCCCCACACCTTGATTGATCTAGGCGCTTCCATTAATGTGATGACCAGGGACACCATGCTTAAACTCAACCTTCAGAGTTCCTTAAGGAAGACCTTGACA